>SJYV01012506.1:335579-368514 GCA_006410875.1 Neotragus pygmaeus | reverse complement strand
TTGATATACCAGTATATTCTGTATGTGAAATACTGTGCTGTGCTTAGTAGCTCAGTCGTGTCTGACTCTTTGCAACCCAATGGACTATAACCTGTCAGGCTCCTCTGTCCATGGGATTCTCCAGGCAAGAATACTTGAGTAGACTGCCATGCCCTCCTCAAGAAGATCTTCCCAACCAGGGATCAAATGCAGGTCTCCTGCATTGCAGGCAGATTCTTTACCATCTGAGCCACCAGGAAAGCCCCATGAAATGCTATAGTTAATGGTAGACAACATGACTCAGAAATTTAAAACATTTTTTAGAATAGAAAATCAAACGCATGTCTAAATGGATCTATTACTTTGAAAGTTCTTTTTATGTGTGTTAGAATTGTGTGTCTTATATGACTTCCGGTATTTTTGCCTGAATTAATGATATTAAAAAAACAAAGGATAGAATATAAAGGACTCTAATATTCTGTTGTGTGCTTAGTTGCTTCAGTAGTGTCTGACTGCGGCCCTGTGGGCTGTAGCCCACCAGGCTCCTCTGTCCATGGGCTTCTCCAGGCAAGACTTCTGGAGCAGATTCCATTTTCTTCTCTAGGGGATCTTCCCAACCCAGGGATCAAACCCAGGTCTCCCGCGTTGCAGGCAGATTGTTTACCAGCTGAGCCACAAGGGAAGCCCATTAGAGATGGAAGATACTTTGAAAGATTACCCAGAATCCAGCTTTCAGCCTACCCTTAAGTAAAAACCTAGTTATCTTCATGAAAACTTTGCCATTGGCTTTCTTTAATATAGATATAGCTGACCATAGTGAAGAGGAACACTATGAATAAAAAGTATTTGCATTTTTTAATGTATCTATTTTTTAGTTTTCTTATCCTTTAAAAGCTGTCTCCTCTGCAACCCTTTCTATGTTGGAAATTTTGTGACTAGATTTTTGTTTTATTTAACACAAATGAGACTAAATTTCCAGAGAGGGTAGGTTATGCCTCAGTGAATATCAAATAATGGATATAAGAAATTCGCATAATAAGACCTGATATTTTATATTTGTTACTTCTGAAATATTTGAGCATTAAGATATTTTAAGTAAATTATTTTTATAAAAATGGTTTGGAGCATTGAATATGTTTACTTTTCATATGTTTACTAATGACACACACACGTGTGTGTGTGTGTGTCATTTGTAGACATACACATGTGTGTGTGTAACCTTTATCAGTTGAAACAAAAAAGAATGTATTATTAATCTTTAAGAAACGCCTCTCGAACATAAGGCTCTTAAAGTGTTGAGTTGGCAAAAAAGTTTGGGTTTTTCTGTAACATCTTACAAACCCAAATGAACTTTTTGGCCAACCCAGTGCTAATGGATAATAAAACTCATTGAAAAGTAAGCCTTTGTAAATTACTTTGAATTTTTTATGGTTTTATTTCTCAAGTCTTTTTCACTTATGGTAGAGAGTAAGCGTTCTCAAATGTTGCATGAAAACTCTGTTATATGTTATTTCTTAACTTCTCTTTGGTAGCCACAGATTTATAAGGTTACTGAATTATTGTCACTTATACCTCAGTTAATCGCTTGCTTGAATTATCACCAGCTTGTCATATTGATTATTAGTAATTATTAATGACTCAATCCCTGTTAAGTAAAGACTTTCTGTCTGGCACATGTAGTATCTTTAGCTAGTATTTGAAAATGTGCTTGAGTTCCACTAACATACATTCCTAGTTTTACTCAAAATCTTCACATGTGAATGCTGACAAAGTTCTTCATGATACTAATGTTGATTCTGTAGTTAAATTATAAAGGAAAGCAGTTTACAATAATGCTGTACATTACTATTTTGCAAAGACTTTGATTTTTTTCAGAGTGCTTTGACTTTTAATAGCAACCCCATAAAATAAGCAAAGTAGGCTTTTTATAACCTCATTTGACAGGAAAAGTGGGACTCAATGAAATAACTTGCCCCAAGTTCACACAGAAAGTAAGAGTCAAATTTTGATCTTAGGCCTTGTATCTTCAACTGCCTTTATACTATATTGCATCCTTCTCTGTATATTTAAGCATCTTTCTTAAGCATTCCATTGCTGAGAACAGTAATGTGGCAATCAGAAATCTAAGACCAAATTACACAACTTAAAAAAAAAAATCTCACCTATGTGTCTACTGCTCTTCCAAGACCTGTGATAGTTAAAAATATAATTTGTATTCCTCATTTCTTTTCAGTAATATTTGTCTGAAAAAATGCACAGTGCTGCCTGTCAGAAGGTGTAACATCTTTTAACACTGTTTCTACTTCACTTTTTCTGCCGGCACATGTAGTATCTTTAGCCAGTAATTGAAAATGTGCTTGAGTTCCACTGACACATGTTTTACTAGTTTTACTCAAAATCTAGGAAAACTAGGTTCCATATTCATACAGATAGTAATACATATTAGAAGAAAAAAACTTAAAAAGAGTAATATATTTTATGACACACTAAAACTTTAATTGCAGCAGAAAGAGTTGAGTCAGTGTTATCTTTATCAATAAAATGGGTTTTATTTTTATCCAGAACTGTTCTGTTAATTCAGATTTGTCGTTTTTAACTTTGCAGCAGTTAGAAGAAAAGAGCGAGGATCAAGAAGACAAAGAATGTTTGAAACAAGCAATAACAGCTTTGCTTAATGTTCAGAGTGGTATGGAAAAAATATGTTCTAAAAGTCTTGCAAAACGAAGACTGAGGTGAATATTTTCACTTTTTTAAAAATAATCCTCCTTTTCACCCTCAATACTGTGGTATAAATTCAGGGATCCCTGGTCCCTCCTCAAGTAAACAATGAAGAAAATACTTTTAGTGACAAGCTTGGTCTTTCAGAGGAAGTGACATCAAAGCCAAGAGAATTTGTTATTGTTTGAAAAACCTTTCATATTTGTGCATTTTCCTTGCATACTCCCAGACAAGACCTCCTGAGAGTCAACTGGTAAGCTAAAGGAGAGATAGAGCAAATGTATTGGGTAGATTTATGTCAACAACATTGTTCTGTCAAAGTAAAATTAGTAGTGGCCTTTATTTTGGGGATTATGTAACTCGAGGCATTAATTCAGATAATACGCTTCCAGTTTCCTAATTATAGTAAGTGCATGGTTTTCAGCTTTAGGTATTGTCTACTTAAGCATTTCTAGATAAATTTTTTAATCTCTTACTTTTTTTTCCACTGTATTGGGCTACTTTGTAATACTTGTCATTCTAAATATTTAGTAGCCATGATAGAAATAATCATTATGTAGTTAATATATAGGGTAGATTTTTGTCAATAGTCAGTTGTTCTTTTTAGAGCACTAAAAAAATGTCTCTGATGTGTTGCTTTAGTTTCCAAAATTGTGCAACTTTGTAACACTAATATATTTGGAGAATCAGTGAAAACCTTCACAGTGCACCTTTTAAAAATACACTTTAGCACTGTCTTTATATTCATGAATTATAGATTCCCTGTCATCTTTGTACTAACAGTGTTTTTTTCCTTTATCCCAGTGAATCTGCATGTCGGTTTTATAGTCAGCAAATGAAGGGGAAACAACTAGCAATCAAGAAAATGAACGAGATTCAGAAGAATATTGATGGTTGGGAGGGAAAAGACATTGGACAGTGTTGCAATGAGTTTATAATGGAAGGAACTCTTACACGTGTAGGAGCCAAACATGAGAGACACATATTTCTCTTTGATGGCTTAATGATTTGCTGTAAATCAAATCATGGGCAGCCAAGACTACCTGGTGCTAGCAATGCAGAATATCGTCTTAAAGAAAAGTTTTTTATGAGAAAGGTACAAATTAATGACAAAGATGACACCAGTGAGTACAAGCATGCTTTTGAAATAATTTTAAAAGATGAAAATAGTGTTATATTTTCTGCCAAGTCAGCTGAAGAGAAGAACAATTGGATGGCAGCACTGATATCTTTACAGTACCGGAGTACCCTGGAAAGAATGCTTGATGTGACCATGCTGCAGGAAGAAAAGGAGGAGCAGATGAGGCTCCCTAGTGCTGACGTTTATAGATTTGCAGAGCCTGACTCTGAAGAAAATATCATATTTGAGGAAAACGTGCAGCCCAAAGCTGGAATTCCAATTATCAAGGCAGGAACCGTTATTAAACTTATAGAGAGGCTCACATACCACATGTATGCAGGTAAGAAGTATGAACTTGCCTGTCACTTTCACTCTCCTCCTTCAGGCTGATATTTCTTTGCTGCACAGGTCATTGTACCTAAAATAGAAAGCAAACTGACAACAAAAGACCTCCGCATTGTCAGAGTTCATTTTCCTTTGACTAAAAATACTGCCACTTTATAATTCTATGAAGTTCTATCATTTTTCTACCACATTTACATACGTTATTTTTAACTTTACAATCAGAGTTATAAATAAAGCTACTGGGCTAAATTTACCCAGTTAGCCAGTGGCAAAAATAAGACTGAAACTAGTGATAAATCAGTCATCCTTAGGATCTAAAAATTGTTTTACTCCTTTATTTCTTTTTTTCTCCTTCATCACTGGGATTATAAAATAAGTAAAAATTATAATATATGTTATGTATACATTACCAAAACTGTACCAGTAGTACAAATATATACAGCATTGCTTTTTCTTAATTTCCATTCCTAAAATTTATTAAATAGCAATCCTGGGGTCTTTTAAATTTTCAGGATTTTTTTTACAACTGATAGTATTTAGAAAACAGTGTACCTTATTACGGCAATTTTTAGAGATAAACATAGGGGTTTGGAGGTTTCCTAGAGTACTGAGACATATTTGTCTCTAAGTGGGCTGAATCAAATATAATGTTTGGGAGCTAAGGAACAAATGTAATGGTCGATTCTTTAATTTTATTTCTTCTAATAAGGTAACAGATGATACTCCGGTTTTCTTCAGCTTCCCTACATAGTAGGAATTTTGAGGATTATAAAATACTGTGGAAAGAACACTAAATTTAGATTCACACCCTCACTCTATCACAGTTCCTTAAGGTTTCAGAAATAGCATAGTTTTCATCTCAAAAATCAACATCACAAGAGCTATCTTAGAATATTGTTGGAAAGAATAAATGAAATACTATAGGTGAAAGCTCTTTAGAAACCTATTTTCAAAGAGTGCTTTTATTACAAAGATAATATAAAATCAAACATAACTCTTACAAGTGCTGGTCTTAAAGTAGTTGAATGTATAAGTTAACCTCCATCTCCAGACTTTTTGCTTAAATATATTTCTATCTCTAGGATACGTGTGTTTCTGGGGAAATTTCTCCAGCTTTTAAAGTTCTTCAAATGGGCTCTTAGTTCTCTCTGGAAACTATTCTGGCACCAGTTCAATTAAACTTTTAAGAATATCCGTTAACTGTAATCCACTGTAATAAAGATGAATGGTATTCAACACTGTTAATTTGTTTAATTTATTAAATACCTGGTCAGAACTACTCATGTGGCCTGGAAACTATCAGGGCCAGCTTGCAAAAAAGTAAAATTATAATTTTGTTTCTGTGATCTCAAAGCATGTTATAAATATGATCTCTTTCATTATCTCCACATGTCTGGGATAAATAAGCCTGTGTTTTGTTTTTAGTTTTTATTTGGCCTCAATTTGGTAGTTCTTTTCTAATATTTTCCATTGTAAAATTATAGTGTTTCTTTTTCCCCCATAGGTAATTTTAAAAGCAGTTTAGGCTCTTTAAGCATATACCATTTGGTAGTAAGCAGGCAGTAACTGAAACATGTTGACTATAACAAAGAGTCTGGGATTTTTACTCTTTTTAGTAAAATTGATTTTATTAATTAATCAATTTTACTGTTGATTTTTCACTTATGTAGTCATTGTATTCATTTTGCTGACACAAAAATAAAAAATCCAGGTATAGAGAATTTAAATAAGCTGCCTAGGATTTTGCGTGAAAAATAAATACATTATTCTGTCATCTTTTTTACATGTGAAACTAATTTTGATAGGTGCAATTTCAGTAGTAAATATGACCCATCTATTTCAACTTCTTTTAAGATCTAGAATACAACTTAAAAACTATTTTATTCAATCACCAGAAATTTATGGTTACAAAAGAGTTATTTCTTTGGTCCTTCTTAAGGGATTTTTAAGGATATGAAAGTTCTGATTTTTGTATCTTAGAAGATTCACAGAAATTTGTAGCCTAAATGTTCTAAAGTATTCATCATTTTATTTTAAATACCTTTGTTTTGGGTTCTTAGACTATTGAAAGTGTAATCAATCCTTAGCTTCTTATCTGTGTTTGTGAGACAGAAGCTCTACTCTTTTCCTACTGTAGAGCAGTACAAGTGGCCGGTGCTGAAAAAGATTTAATAGTGTTTCCTGTCAAGTCAAGTGGTATTTGATTTAGAAAATATTTTCAAATTTCAAATTTTTAAATATAATTGTTTTCCTTAAAGCGCTACTGTTAGTGATAAAAATATTCTTTACTGCTTGCTTTATTTCACAGAACTAACTTATGATTATTAATAAGTAGTTATAGTGCTACAATTAAATATTTCTTTTCTAGAGACCTATTCTTTTATTTATTTTTTGAATAAGAATACTTTAAAACAAACAAAACTTAACAAGCATAGCTGATAGTTTTTCTTTAGTCTTGGCAATCTTCTCCTGAATATACACAGTGCCCACCAAATCTATAGACATAGTACATTTGCTATGGTGTTTTATTAGTTATTTTTGATAATCACCCTCATTGATATTAATCTTTAGCTTTTGAATAGAATAACTTATATAATTTTACTTCTAAATAATATGCACTCAGCTTTCTAGATTTATAGAACTTTGTAAAGTTAAGTATATCCAAATTTAAATTGACAAGGTCTTTTTACTTTTTTAAAATGTTAAAGTTTTTAAAGAATTCCTTTCATTAATTTTCTTGAGGAATAAAAAGCCAGTGTTGGGTTTAAAGTATTATAGCTAAGTTTTTTTTGACATTTTTCTTTTCTATTTTATTTTGAAGATTAATAGAATATTTTAACTTATGTCATAAATATATTACTAGTGTAACTAAAATCCACAGGCAGCTTTCATGAACTGTGATTTACCATATATACCAATAAGTATTAACTACTAGCTTATTTGACTTCTGTAAGGTCTATGATAAATGTATTACTGGCAACATAGAATGTGTTTTTAATAGACCGTCTACGAACTTGTAAAACATTCAAGCAGCTATTTTTTAAGACCTTTTCCAGCTTAATTGGACTCTCAGTCCTCACACAGTGATAATGGATTAACCATTTGTTTTAAGAACTGTTGGTCTGCTCTATTTAATTTTGCTTCGGTAGTTTGATAGGTATTTTTTATCAGAACATACAGTGTAAGTTGTGGCTTGCACTGAAACAAAAGCTAAAAGTTAGATTGCATATTTTTATTATGTTGTATAGAATTGTAATAAAAGACATTGGCTGTAATACATGAGAAAAATCCAGTAACTAATAAGCACTACTTACAGACATGTTTTAGATTATAGCTTGGTCAGACATTGTCATCAAAAAACAGAAAACTTGTTTAACCTTCCTTAATTCAGACTTCACTGTGGCTTCAGTCAACTGGATCACTCAGGTGTTTTACAGTAATTTATAAAACAGAGCTATAGATCTCAAATGCTCAGTCGTTCACTTTATAGACCCAAACCCAAGGTCTTGAAGGTTATGTGACTTGCCAGAAATCATATCAGTTAATTGAAGGAAAGAGTATGAGAAATCAGGTTTCTTGACTCTTTAAATATAGAGTTTATTTTCTGCCATGTTACACTGATTCATACAAGGTGAATTTTTTTTTTCATTTTTAAATTGTAGCATAATTTTTATTATGTATATTGAACAGTAAGAATAGAATTACTTGCTTAGTTTGAATTACTAGGAATATAAATGGCTCTTCACTTCTGGGCAAACACAGGGCTACTATGAAGATATAGTCAGAGTACTGTTTTCTCTTATTGAAATAGGTAATAAATTCTAACTATGGATAACTTCTATTTTAATGCATAGATTTTAGTTTATAGTTAGATGTTGGTCATTATAATTTTAGTTTTTAACAAAATCCAATCTATTGGTGTTACTTGCTGTGTAAATTTAGGTGAATTGGAAAGTGCTTAATTGTTGCTCAAAAGATTACAACAGAGTATTATATAGAATTTAATATATGGTGCTGCAGATCCAGTGTTTCTGGGCATAGCAGTAATTTGCTAACTACATCAGAACTTCAGAATTCATCCAAAATGGTGTGGGGGGAAATTGTCTTGTTAGATGTATCAATCTGGATCTGGCAAGGATATGAAGAGACCTTTATTTACAGTAAGAAAATACAAAGCAATATGCATAAAAAGGAGGAGATGAAAGTAGGAATTTCAGTTATATTCCAGAGTTACAGGAAATAATTTAATATAAATTCATTATTGAGACTTTGAAACAACATGTGTAAAGAAATGTTTGGAGAGGATGTGTCTGGTTTTGATAGTCTTTTTTAGAGAAATGAGATGACTTTGAGGTAGGGAGTCTCTATTAGATCTGACATTATATAAAAAGAACTTTTCATTTTAAAGTGTGGGAAAAAGGGGTTTCCCATGCATGGTGAACTTCGGTTTTAAAGAAAATGGTATTAAAAAAAAAAACTTAAGCCAGTTCATATTTTTCTTTAAAATATTTACTGCTATTTTAGGCCCTCATAGAAAATTTGCACACACAAAAAACTGCATTAGATTTCTTTGAAGTTTGTGTTCTCTATAAGCTCCGTTTGGGTGTTTCAGCTCTTAAGAAAAACTTGTGAACAATTTTTGATCCATAGGGCAGTGCTGTACTATTTTTAAACTCTGAGTTTTTTTAAGTGTTTGTGCGTCAGCATAGCGTCTGTTTCCTTTTTTAAGGAATTCAAGAGTGATTGTTTATAAATCCTTGTTGAGGAGCTTATTGTTTCTTGTGGCATTTTAAATGGCTATATTAAAGGGAGAATTATCACATGAACAGACATCCTGATTAACAGTGTTTCACTATGGTGGTTGGGGGAGGAGTGTTTACATAAATAACTCTATGTAACAAATATTTCATAAATGTATTGACCTTGCCAATAAAAATATATTGACCTTGCCAATAAAAATGTGTTGAAAAAAAGGATTAAGTTTTTCACCTGACATGTAATATGCTGTATTCTGAACATTATAGTAATTATATTCTGATTTCCTAAGATTTTCAAGAAATGTACAATAAAATATTATGAAAGAATAGCTTTAGAGTGAGGGAGACAGGCAGCTAAAGACCAGCAGAAAATAGGAGATATCTTACTTGAAATAACCTGGACTTAGACAAGGGACACGATGGTAAACTTGGAAGATGATTTGTACAAGGCTGTGAGAGTCAAGTAGAAAAGAGTGTTAGCTAAAATGAAGAAAAACCACAGAGGACATTTCTACCATTGCTCATGTTGAAATACACTAGGATTTATGTTTGAGAAAGAAGTTTGTGGAATTAAATCCACTAGCAAGAAACAAAAAGAGGAGAATATCAAAACAGTTGATTTTCATTTTCTCCAGAAATATTTGTGCTTATATGTTAAAACCGAATCAGCATAGCATGGCTTTTGTATTTTTAACGCATTTGCCTTCCATCAGTCTCTGAAACATCACTTTGTAATATAGGGAGATAACTTGCTCTACAACCATCAGAGGCAGTGTAAAACTTAGCTTCTATCATTAGACAGTGATAGAAGACATAACATTTATCAGACATAAATGTTAAGTAGGTACGTTGTTTTTCTAAAAAATTACGTAACCTGTCCTTATTAATGGGTGTTTTGTAAGTATCTAATTATCTTGGGCTTTCCTATCATCAGTAAGATAAAGGTCTCCAGTGGTTAGTGTAGCATTATATGTTACTATCATTGAAACAGAGAAATCAATAGAAATAACAGCATCTGGAATGTGATATTTTGTGTTAAAATATCAAGTATAGATGTTATGTTCTTCCTTAATATAAGTTTTTCATTCATTAGCAATTTTCTATGGACTTTGACTAAAAATAGAGCCGGAATTAATTCAAGCCTGGGAATATATGCAGCCTTTAAGATGTTTTTTGAAAGTATTTAAAGTTTTGCCAGATTTTCTTGGTTTATTTTTAGCTTCTGCTGGTTTTTCTTTTTTGCAAGTCTGCTCTAATTTCTAATCAGGCTAAAAACAAGTTAAACTTGAGTCACTTCAGAAGTTAATACAACAGTGATGCTTGTGGGAGTGTTTATTTCACCGCCAGCTCGAAAAACTCCTCTTCTGAGTACAGTGTACAGGAAGGTACAGCTGCTCCTTCCTAAAATCTGGAAGAAGGCTTAACAAGAATTACAGAATCACAATTAGACTGCTAATTTTTCAATGACTTCAGTGCCTTTAACCAAGATTAGCAGTTTACAGCTTTCTTCTGAATTAATAATTTATGTAAATTTCTGTAGTGACTATATAACTCGTGGATTCACTCGTAGATCTCACAGCTTTGGAAACCTTAACAAAATCCTTTGATCCAGGGAGGTTATGTGATATGGGAGAAAAAAGCAATAAATCAGAAAACACAGATTCCAGATTCCAATTCCATTTCTGTCACTGCACTGTGTGACTTTAGATAACTCTCGGTTACATCTCTCCTATGTAGAAAGGGACAAACAGCAGCAGCCCTGCTCACTTAACAGAAATGATATGGAATGAATGATGTGAATGCTCTTTGAATTCATTACGTAACAGAGTTCAGGAATTGATGTGATCCCTTTTGACTGATGTGGCAGTGGGACACACCGTGACTTTCCCAGCATTTTCATTAATAAAGTACTGAAATGGCCAGAAGCTTTGGTATAAGCTGAAAAGGCTGTTTTAAAATAGTTTACCTTTAAAAATAGCCAATTTTGTTAAAACATACTTTAATTTACTTAGAGCTTCCTTTTTTTGTTTTTCAACTTAAAAGTAGCTTTGATATCCCACAAATTTTTAGCCTGACCTTAGGTGGAATTTGAGAAAAAAATGGACCTGGATATTGATTTTAGACTTTTAGACTAAACTTTTGTTTTAAAAAGGGGAGAAAGTGAAAGTGAAGTCGCTCAGTTGTGTCCGACTCTTTGCGACCCCATGGACTGTATAGCCTACCAGGCTCTTCTCTCCATGGGATTCTGCAGGCAAGAGTACTGGAGTGGGTTGCCCTAAAGGAAGAGGTCACCCTTAATTTTGACTGCTCAGGAATATTTGGAGCACTCTGTACTAAGATCTGGCTCAGTATCTCTACAGTGGCCACTACTTTTGCTTCCTAAATATATGATGTTTTGAGTAGCCTCACCTTACATATAGATTTGCAGAACAGGAAGAAGATTCTTGGAAGGGAGGATTGTGATGAAACCGATATAAATCTCTGTTTTAAAATCTTGTACAGCCTTCTGTTTTAAAATCTTTTCTTCTGGTTGAGACATTAGTCTTTAACGTTTGAGGAACTCTGTAACTGAAGACAAACAATAAAATACCAACAGAGAGGAAATTACTAAAGGATTGTATCTGTTTAAATTACTTTTATCAGTAACCCACATTAGCCTCAGAAGGTATGAAGCTAAAGGAGAAGAGGGGATTTAAAATGAATATATTTTATTATGTAAGTTTTTCTTTAACTTAAAGTATTAAAATCTTAAATTCAAGGTTGTCTGATATTTAAATTAGTTCATTAGTTCCACATATACCAGTATATTGGAAATAGAGTTTTATGATAAATCCATGAATTTTATTTTGGCATGTGGGAAATTAATATAGTTATTTTACTTTCAGGCTAAATTTAGGGTGATTCTTAATCAGACAAAAATCAGACTAAATAGAGGTTTTCCATGCAAATAAATTCTGATTCTTGCTACATTCTATGCTAATAAAAGACATAGTATTTCTTATAAAGAACCCATAGTATGTAGTCTAACAAAAATTAATTTAGTTGCTACTCTCAATAAATTTATCATTAAATTAGAGCTTACCATTCCATACTGATGTGAAATAGGAAAAGGATACTCCCAATAATAAACGCAAGTTAATGAATTCTCCCCTCCTCCTCCTTAAAGACTCTCAACACCTAAACAAGGGCCTTGATGAAATTAGAGTTACAATGACTGGTGAGTGGCTTTTTCCCCGTTATGGGAAGTTGTCCCCCAGCCACCAGGTCTCGTGTGCTGGCGACAGCAGCCTTTCTCCACAGGTGGGGAGAATACTGTCAGAGACTGGAATAGGCAGGTCACCCTCAGTCAGCTGCCTACTTCACGATGAATGAAAAGCAGGTCCTTTTCGTGGAAGCAGTTGAAGACTCATGCTCTTATGGTGAAACTCTGATTGTGTCTGTGTGTGCTCACTCAGTCTCGTCCAACCTTTAGCCACCAGGAAAGCCCCTCATCGTGTCTCTTTGCAGTGCCAGTGATTAAAAGTTGTAAACAGAGCCAGATCAACATATCCTCATACATTTAGCAGTTTTAATAACTTACAGGTGTGTATTTGTAAGCATCTTTTAGCAGTTTTAATTAAGACCTCTAGCAAACAAAACAATTTAGAAACTGAATTTAACCTAATCAACGACATTATAAGATCTCATCTCCTCCAGTTGAATGCTCTGTTGACATGATTTAAAGAAATCTGGATAACTAATCCTAGATAAATTAGTCTGGATGGCAGGAAAAAGTAATGGGTTATTGCTGTGGCCTTTGTGTTTTTTGAGAGAGAGAAACCACCTGATGATGCTCTGGGATCCAGGTAGCATGTAGAAACTTGCTTCTGTGCTCGTCCTTTCTTCCCTTTGCATTTCTGTGGTCAATAATGAGTTTTAATATCAGCTAGTCAGAGTGTGCAGAGGTCAAGAAACAAGTTGATGTAAAATTTTAGTGTCAATTATATTTCCACTAATTTAGGAAGAAACTAAAGCTAGCAATTGATTACAAAGTCCAAAGCACCCTGTGTGCTCAAAACACTTTGGGACTTTAAAAGTTGATTATTTAATCTCTTTTGGAAATGTAAATAATAATTTTAATCATTCTTCATAAAAGATTTTAATAAGATATTTTTCCTTTTTCTTCATAGATCCCAATTTTGTTCGGACATTTCTTACAACATATAGATCCTTTTGTAAACCTCAAGAACTACTGAGTCTTATAATAGAAAGGTCTGTCATTTTAAAATGTTTAAGTTCTTTGTTCTTTTTTTTAATGAGATTGAGCTAAGATATAGAAATATTTTGAATGAGCTTTACATTTTAGTGCAAGAATACTTTAAGAAGAAAATATCTTGGAAGACCATTTGTTTTATATTACTATGTTAGCTTTGATTATTTAAATATAAAAATAGGCATATTTTTACATGGAAACTCAGTATGTGAAATTTCAAATTTATAGAATTAACCAGGTTAAAGAACTATAAAAATGTAGAATTTAGGCTCTGGAAATTGAATTTTTAATGATTTAAATGTTCTAAATAGAATTTTTTTAATATACCACATGTTGAGGAGAATGGAGTGAACAAGTACTATAATCAAGAGAAGTGTTTCTAACCAAAGAGCACTCAGCTTTTCAAAACTTACCATTAAAAAAGTTTATGTTGGATTATTTAGAGTAATTACACAAGCCCAAAATTAATATCATTCCCTTAACTTTATAATCATACATATTTTTTAGACATTGCATATATTCTTTATTCCTTATTACATTTCTAGTTAGTTTTATTTATATTGGCAAGTATTCATTTCTTTTATAAAAATTAATCTTTACATTATAGATACCTCACTTGTTTTCACTGTTGCATATACCCTTAGTAATTTTTACAGTGGTTTCTTAATTGTGCTGACTAGTGAAAAGATTTGTAGTTTTCTGTTGGCATAGTTTGATATAATTGATCTTTTCATTAGTTTGTTCTGTTTTATGTTAGGTTTGAAATTCCAGAGCCTGAGCCAACAGAAGCTGACCGCATTGCTATAGAGAATGGAGATCAACCCTTGAGTGCAGAACTAAAAAGATTTAGAAAAGAATATATACAGCCTGTGCAGCTGCGGTAAGCATTAAATTAAATAAGTCTTTGTTGAACTTTTGTTTCACAGTTAAATTAAATAAGATCTTTACCAAGCAAGGAGGAAGTAACATGCAAAATGAGTGAAGTAAAGATAAATTATCAGAAATTACTGTATAAGTGTTAATTAAAATAGAATTTTGAAGGTGGTAAGCCACTTAGAAGATTAAAGTTGACCCTGGAACACCCTGGGGGTTTGGGACACTGACCCTCAGCAGAGTAGAAAATCCAGTTTTACAATCAGCCCCAAATCCACAGATTGAACCACCTGCCTAGGGTGTAGTACTGTGGTATAGATTTAGTGGGGGGAAAAATTATAAATGGAGCCATGCAGTTCAAACCCTGTTATTCAAGGGTCCTCTGTATTTAATTTGTGAGTTACTGTGTTTTCATTTATACCTCTCACTGTGATAAGTGCTTATGTTTGAGTTCCCTATCATTCACTGCTTCTTCTGTGTTACTACCATAGAGTATTAAATGTATGTCGGCACTGGGTAGAGCACCACTTCTATGATTTTGAAAGAGATGCAGATCTTTTGCAGCGAATGGAGGAATTTATTGGAACCGTAAGAGGTATGTTTCTTTTTTTAAGTGCCTTAGTTAAAATATAGTGACTATCAACTAACATCACTACTCACTGTAGTTTAGAGGTATTTATAATAATGCCAGCATAACCAACTGGAAAAGTTAAAATTTTTTCATCAAATCTTTTTGACCTACAAATTTTTAAATAATGATCCTGTTGATCTAGTGAATTTTCATTTAGTAAATCAACTTACTGATTATTTTGGAATTGGATACAAAGAATCTCAATTTATGCTGTTTTTACACATCTGAAAGTATGTGTACCAGAGGACAAATAGGAACTGTTGTAGTAACACCACAATGGAGGCTGACTGGGAAACAGTTACGTAAACAGTGCCTAATATCAGAGAATCAGCAGAGTATATTGAACTGAGACCTGAGAAACAAGAGTTCTCTTCTGAACACTGCCACTTGTTAGATAAATGACTGGGTGAAATAATTTTTATTCTTTAGACTTCAGTAACAAGATGAGTTAGGATTGATGATCTCCAGTTCCCCTTTTAGTTCTAAAGATGGCCTTGACAAACTTGTTTCTATTTCCACTGAACACTTGAAATGAGAATTGAAAAATAAAGGATTAAATAATAGTACTTTCATGCCTAGTACAAAAGAAAACCGAATGAAAAACACACAAAAGGAAGGAATCAGTCCTATGGCACTGTTCGGTTTATAAAATGCAGTTTGTTAGATTAACAGCTAATGTTGTATGGTCTATCATTATAAATCTTATTTGTGTAAGATAGCATTTTTGGAGAGGATTATACAATAATATTTTGAACTAAAGTTTAGAACAAATGAAGTGAAAATTTTCTGCAAATAAATTACTTTCTCATTTTATTTAAAAAGGATGTGGAAGAATATATACCAAACTACCAACAAATGGTTAGCCACATGAAGGAAAATGAGACTGGGATAGGAAACAGGGAAATGGTAAAGGGGAACTTCATTTAAAAATTTTGGTTGTTTGAACTTTTTATAACAAAGATATATTCAGGTATCATTTATATGATTTTAAACTATTTTTTTAAATAAAATATTGAGTAAAATATTTAAATGTTACTTTTCATATAATGTTATTTCAGGCAAAGCAATGAAAAAATGGGTTGAATCCATCACTAAAATAATCCAAAGGAAAAAAATGGCAAGAGACAATGGACCAGGTCATAATATTACATTTCAGAGTTCACCTCCTACGGTTGAGTGGCACATAAGCCGACCTGGGCACATCGAGACTTTTGACCTGCTTACCTTACACCCAATAGAAATTGCTCGACAACTCACTTTACTTGAATCAGATCTATATCGGTATGTAATTTGATGTTCAAGCTGAAAAATCCTTTCAGATGAGTTAACTTTCAAAATGAAATCTGATTTCTGGCTTGTAAGATTATTATAAGACATAATGAGATAGTACACCAAGGGTCTTGTAATAAGGCCTTCTGTATAGAAGACGCCTCTTCTTTTACTCCTTGATCGCCTTTGCCCTGTCTGGGTTTATAACTTCTCTCTATGCAGTCGCCCCTAGTCAGTGAATCTACTAAATTCATTTGTTGTCGTATCCTCGGGCAACTTTAATCTTCTTGTGTGACTTACTCCTCTGCTGGTTAGTTTCCTCAAGAGTAAATGGAGTTAATGATGGCACCTGCTCCTAGAGCTGTTATGCAAGGTTTAGANATATCAGAGAATCAGCAGAGTATATTGAACTGAGACCTGAGAAACAAGAGTTCTCTTCTGAACACTGCCACTTGTTAGATAAATGACTGGGTGAAATAATTTTTATTCTTTAGACTTCAGTAACAAGATGAGTTAGGATTGATGATCTCCAGTTCCCCTTTTAGTTCTAAAGATGGCCTTGACAAACTTGTTTCTATTTCCACTGAACACTTGAAATGAGAATTGAAAAATAAAGGATTAAATAATAGTACTTTCATGCCTAGTACAAAAGAAAACCGAATGAAAAACACACAAAAGGAAGGAATCAGTCCTATGGCACTGTTCGGTTTATAAAATGCAGTTTGTTAGATTAACAGCTAATGTTGTATGGTCTATCATTATAAATCTTATTTGTGTAAGATAGCATTTTTGGAGAGGATTATACAATAATATTTTGAACTAAAGTTTAGAACAAATGAAGTGAAAATTTTCTGCAAATAAATTACTTTCTCATTTTATTTAAAAAGGATGTGGAAGAATATATACCAAACTACCAACAAATGGTTAGCCACATGAAGGAAAATGAGACTGGGATAGGAAACAGGGAAATGGTAAAGGGGAACTTCATTTAAAAATTTTGGTTGTTTGAACTTTTTATAACAAAGATATATTCAGGTATCATTTATATGATTTTAAACTATTTTTTTAAATAAAATATTGAGTAAAATATTTAAATGTTACTTTTCATATAATGTTATTTCAGGCAAAGCAATGAAAAAATGGGTTGAATCCATCACTAAAATAATCCAAAGGAAAAAAATGGCAAGAGACAATGGACCAGGTCATAATATTACATTTCAGAGTTCACCTCCTACGGTTGAGTGGCACATAAGCCGACCTGGGCACATCGAGACTTTTGACCTGCTTACCTTACACCCAATAGAAATTGCTCGACAACTCACTTTACTTGAATCAGATCTATATCGGTATGTAATTTGATGTTCAAGCTGAAAAATCCTTTCAGATGAGTTAACTTTCAAAATGAAATCTGATTTCTGGCTTGTAAGATTATTATAAGACATAATGAGATAGTACACCAAGGGTCTTGTAATAAGGCCTTCTGTATAGAAGACGCCTCTTCTTTTACTCCTTGATCGCCTTTGCCCTGTCTGGGTTTATAACTTCTCTCTATGCAGTCGCCCCTAGTCAGTGAATCTACTAAATTCATTTGTTGTCGTATCCTCGGGCAACTTTAATCTTCTTGTGTGACTTACTCCTCTGCTGGTTAGTTTCCTCAAGAGTAAATGGAGTTAATGATGGCACCTGCTCCTAGAGCTGTTATGCAAGGTTTAGAATAGTCCGTATAATTATAGCATTTAGCTATAAATACATTGCCCCACACAGAGTAAGGGCTCAGTGAGTTAGATAGCACCATTGTCATTATGAACTTAAGTCATGGCCATTTAACCTTTTTTAGTTTTTATACATTGATATAGCTGCTAATCTCAAAAAACACGCCTGTTTCTAGTTTTAAATTTAGACTTTTTAGATTTCAAGCTGTTTATTTTTTAAATAACTAAATGGAAAAGGAAACTAAACATATAGCTTTCCCATCAAAGATCATCACTATTCCCAAAATCAGTGTTAGAACCTTTTTTTTTTCTTTCCCAAGACTCTTCCTAAGAGAGTTTTTCCCCTTCCTTGAAGGGGTGGGGGGTGAGATTTATGAATTGCAGCAATTACTATACCCTCAATTATTATATCATTATTTAAAAGAATTATCCCAAACTACTTTCTTACTCTCATTTGTTAGATAATATTTATAAGTGCTGGGAAAGACACTGTGAAGAAATCCCACCCATGCCTAAAGCAAAATACTGCTCTAAAGCAATAAAAAAGAGTACACAGGTACATGCATACAAAATTTTTAAAAATCAATAGAAAAAAATGCAAAATTATAATGCTTTTGTTTTACCTTCTTTTCATAAACCTTTTATCTCACTTACTTGATAAAACAGTATACTAGAGGGAAAAGTATAACATAGAATTGTCTTGATGATTTTAGAGCTGTACAGCCCTCAGAATTAGTTGGAAGTGTGTGGACAAAAGAAGATAAAGAAATTAATTCTCCTAATCTTCTGAAAATGATCCGGCATACCACTAATCTCACTCTGTGGTTTGAGAAGTAAGTCTTACCTACAGACCTTCTTAATTTCGTAACAGTCAGTTATGTTACAGATTTCACTGCAGTTCTGTTTCCGTGTCTCCTGTGTTTGCTGTTGTTCCTCTCTTCTGCCTTTCTTTGACAGTTAGTGAATATTTTTCTAAAACAGCATTTTAAGTGTTTTTGTTGTTGTTGTTAATGATTGCCTTTTAGGTTTGCCACATGCATCATAACAGAATTAGTTTCAGATTATACCCAAATTCCAGTGATATATAAAAATGTTACTCCTCTATCGCTCTATTCACTACCCCCTTTTGTGCTATTGTAACATGTGTTACCTATAATTAACGATGCAGATCTAGCAGTGCATTGTTATAATTGTCATTTTTACTACGCTTGGTATTATTTTCTTAGCCCTTCCCAGCTTTGCTCTCTTTTTGGATTCACACTGCTATCTGGGGTTACTTGCTTTTAGCTTGAAGAACTTAAGTTAGCACTTCTTATATGTTGGGTCTGTTAGCAACAGTTATCTTAGTTTTTGTTGATATGGGAAAATCTTTACTTTGTCTTCATTTTTGAAAAACAAAACCTCTATAAGTTTGTTTATTTCTTCTGCCAGTTCAAACTGACTATTGAGTCCCTCTAGTAAAATCTGTATTTTAATTATCATATTTTTCAAATCCAGGGTTTCTGTTTGGTTTCTTCTACAATTCCTGTGTTTTTTAGGACACTCTTATTGATGCACACTGTCATCAGCACCCCACCCCCCCCACTTTGCTTTTTTTTTTTTCCACTTTGCTTTTTAAATCATACTTCCCTTTAGTTCTGTGAATAAATTCAGAATGACTACTTTAAAATCTTTTTGTTGTTGTTGTTAAATCTGACTTATCAGATCTGTCTTACAGGCAGTTTACCATTCCCTGTTTTTTCTCCCCCACTGACTCTTGACATTTTGGATGTCAAAGGGGATGGGAGCCCTGTGTTTTGGGCTAATTGTTTCCCCTAACCCCCCACCTCTGCAAGGTTCTCTGAGGAAGCAGACTCTTGCCTCTTACTGAATTGTAAATTTTCTGAATACATGTTTCTTTACTTGCTGTTTGCTCTTAGGGCCATTTCTAGAGACTGCTAGAACTTATATAATTTTCACCAGTGTCCCTGAGGAGTAAGGAATCATAACTTCTTGTCATATCAGAAGTCCAGAATCTCAATACAGTTTTTAAATTGGAACTGGAAATAAGAGTTTTATGTATTGGCCATATTTTTTATGATCTTGACCCACATTTTATAAGGGTGATGTGAAATTTGCACAGATCATATAGGCATTATCAGAACAAGAGACCAGTGACATAAGGGAATGACTGGAGCTTTAGTGTGGATAAAGACCAGAAAGCAATTCCTAAATAGAAATAACTCCTCTGAATGTTAGGACTTCCTTTTATTTATATTATTACTTCTTAGCCTCTAAAAAGTAAAACTTTGGAGTTTGCCCTCTAAGTGTTGTTTCCTGATTTCTTCTTTATCGACTCAAATAACTATACTTCAATTGCAAAGGCTCTTTTCCATCCTAATAGTTAAAAGTTATGTCTGTAAAGAGGAAACATAACTCATAAGACCTACAGACAATTTCCATCTTTGTCCTATTTTTAATAGGTTGCTAAGAAGGCAGCCATTTCTTTTTCTTTTCTCTTTGTTTTTTTAATTGTGGTAAGATTTTTTTCAATGTATAAATACAATATTGTTATCTATAGGCATAATGTTGTACAGCAGATCTCTAGAACATCTTTATCTTGTAAATAAGTGCTAATCAGCATGAAAATTTATACATTGATAAGCAACTCCCCGTTTTCCTGGTTCCCCTGGGAACCATCATTTTATTCTTTGCTTCTATATGTTTTGTTTTTTTTTAGATACCTCATATACGTAGAATCATGTAGTAGTTGTCCTTCTGCCACTCGCTTATTTCACGTATCATAATGTCCTCGGTGTTCATTTTTGGATTTCCTTTTTAAGACTGAATAATACTCCATTGTACATCTATTTCTTGTTTTGTATTTGGCTTCTGTGAACAGTGTTGGCATGAACATGGGAGTGCTAATATCTCTTTGAATTACTGATTGCAGTATTTTTGGATAAATACCTAGAAGCAGGGTTGCTGATCATAGGAAAGTTCTATTTTTGAATTTTTGTTGTTGTTGAGAAACCGCCATACTGTTTTCAATAGCAACTACATCATTTTGCATTCTCACCGTTAACATTGTATAAGGGTTCCAGTTTCTGCCTTTTCAGTGGAAGAGGTTCTTATTCATTTGCCACAGTGGTTTTTGGCCATAGATGTGCATTAGAATTGAAATCGCTTCTCAATAAATCACCCCAGACTTACCTGGTTTTTACAAAAGCTCCACAGGTGATCTCATTTTGTATACCTAGTTAATATCAACTAAAATTGTTTTTTAAAAGATGTAAATATACTTGTATCATACCTTTTAAAATGTCCAGGTAACTAGTTAGCCAATAGATGATATAGATATCTAGCTAAATGTTTTAATGCATAAATATGTTTAATTTGATAATAAGGCAAGTTTATTTTGATAATTTTGCTGTATTTTTTTTTCATAGTGTTAGATCAGCCTCATCAGAGAATAGTGTAATCTGCAACTTTACATTTTTGTTAATATTTAATATTGGTTTATATTTATTTTTTCCATATATGTATTTTATTTTTTCTTAAGATTGATTTGTTTAATATTACATTATTGAAAACCTCTGGAGAAGGGAATGGCTACTCACTCCAGTATTCTTGCCTGGAGAACTCCATGGACAGAGGAGCCCAGCAGGCTGTAGTATATGGGGTTGCAAAAAGTCAGACAGGACAGAACAGCCATTGAAAACCAAGTTTAAAATATTATTTTCTTCACTGATAAGTCAGTAGTAGATAAAAGATTCTCTCAAATATTAGAAATAGAGAATAAATGCTCACTGAAGAATTCTTTTTTTGAGCATAGCTTCTTTTTACTTGGATATATACACTTTCCAAGGATTCTTGGTAATTAAATATAAAGAGCTTTTGTTTTCATTGACTTCTTTATTCTTTCTGATTTTTAAAATTTTATGCTTAATTGTAAAAGTCACTTTTTAACATTATAGTGCTTATCTCAAGAGCTGTTCTTAGAAATGTAGCTAATTATTCCTACATATCAAAGAAATTGAGCATTAATCACTAAAATCTCACGATTAGATGAAGAGTAAGAGTCAGAGAATTACAAAATTTGAGAATAAATTTCCCTAGAACACACCCACATCCTGAAGACCAGCATCCTTTCAACAAATTGATAGACTGATTGTGCCCTTACTCCTGTCTGACTCTTTGCGACCCCGTGGACTGTAGCCCACCAGGCTCCTCTGTCCATGGGATTTTCCTAGCAAGAATACTGTCGTGAGTTGCCATTTCCTACTCCAGGGGATCTTCCCCATTCAGGCATCAAACCCAGGTCTCCCACATCTCCTGTGTTGGGAGGCAGATTCTTAACCTCCTGAGCCACCTAGGAGAACTCCAATGCTGAGAGCAAACACAACAAATATAGTAGGAAAAATGATTGACTGATTTGGTCTGGAAAACAAGAAGAGCATCATGCCTGACTGAAAGCATTTCCTTCTCTTCTACTCACCTACTATTTACCTGCCACCCTGAATACATACTCTCTATTGTTACACTATAGCTGTCCTCCAGTCCATTTTATTTGGTAAATTCTTTAAATCATACCTTTGTTGGGAAAACTACAAATATTTTAATTCACTTTTTGTCTTTGATTCCCAGATGTATTGTAGAAACTGAAAACTTAGAAGAAAGAGTAGCTGTGGTGAGTCGAATAATTGAGATTCTGCAAGTGTTCCAAGAGCTCAACAACTTCAACGGTGTCCTCGAGGTTGTCAGTGCTATGAACTCATCCCCTGTTTACAGACTAGACCACACCTTCGAGGTAGGTTTGCATAGGTGTTTTTTTAAATGAACTTCCATTCCCCATTCTAAGGGTCAGGATTTTAACAGTTAATTATCTAAATTTTTTATTGAATTGCTGTGCTCTTTTTAAATTAGGCAACCTCATTAAAATACATTCACAGGTCCTAGCCTAAGTTAGAAGAAAAAGATTTCAGCATCTGATTTGTAATACAATGTATAATAAAATGCTCAGATAATTGAGGAATGGCAAGATAAACCAGATTTCTCTCACATACACACACTTTTTCTTTAAGATTTTACTAGAGTCTATGAAGATAGTCTTTGAAGCAGTGTTATCATTCTTAGAGTCAAACTGATACTGTTGTGTTTGGGCTTTTTTACTGTAAGCCTGGCATTTGGGGGCAAAATCTGTGATTCCTTTTCTAAATTTATATTCCCTAAATATGTTTTTTTTTTCTTGTAGCAAATACCAAGTCGCCAAAAGAAAATCTTAGAAGAAGCTCATGAACTAAGTGAAGATCACTATAAGAAATATTTGGCAAAACTCAGGTCTATTAATCCACCATGTGTGCCTTTCTTTGGTGAGCATTTCTTCTTAAACTTTTATCATGATTTTAAGACAGTTTTTCATTAAGTGACTGAGTATACACATGTCTAATATACCAGCTGAAAATACTTAACAAATATTTAGCACCTGAATCCCCTTAGAATTTTTCTCTATGAGGACTTTAAGATCAACCAAATATGTACATTCTACTTTTTACTTCCATAATGGGCAACCATTCAGTATTGTATAATGCTTACTTCGGTTTTAATATTCATGAAGTCACTCAGTCGTGGCGGACTCTTTGCGACCCCATGGCCTGTAGCCTACCAGGCTTCTCAGTCCATGGGATTTTCCAGGCAAGAATACTGGAGTGGGTTACTATTTCCTTCTCCAGGAGATCTTCCCGACACAGGGATTGAACCCGAGTCTCCTGCATTGTAGGCAGACGCTTTACCGTCTGAGACACCAGGGAAGTCTTTAATATTCATAGAAGTCTTTTTTATTGACTTTTAGTAAACCAGACACTCTGCAGAAAAGGCATGGCCATATTTACCCATATTTATAACCATGCTTCTTATATACAGTTTTTTTCACGTGGCTAAAAATCATGTGCCTTAGGGCCCACACGTTCTCTACATCAAAATTTTACCTACTCTTTCCCCCTCCCTCTCTTCTGCACAAGGGCAAAAAAGTAGGGCCTTTTCTTTCTGTTAAAACTGAAACCTACCAACCATCTAAATCTTCTCCCTTCTGATAGGTTTCTCTATCTTATTCCATCATTTATTTCCTGTATTTTGTATCTTCAGTATCTCTTTCACACTGGTTTCTTTTCTGTGCTGGGATGTATGCTCTGGTGATTCTTCCTCTAAATACTTAAAAGATTATGACCTCAATTACATATGTGGTGTTTAATCTTTTTAATACATGGTATATTTTCTTCTAGCCTTTCCTTTATCTCTATTTGTATATTTCCTATATAGTTTTAAGTTATACTGCATGTAACATTGTTATGTCCTGTTAACATCTTTGTTCAGGCTTTCTAATAACCATTTTTGTATTTGCTTTTAATCTTTGTCCTATACATATTGTATATGTCCTATACATATTGTATATGTCCTATACATATTGTATAGTTGTAATTGTGTGACATGTATACATGGTTTTCTTTTTTCACTTACCATGTCCCAAATGTATCGTGTTTTATTAGTCTTCATAATTACCATTTCTCGTAGCTACATGACGTTCTTTAAAGTTGTTATGACAGTTTATTTAACCATTACCCTGATGCATCCGTGTGTGTTGTGTCTATCTTTTTTGCTTTCCTAAATAATGTTATAATGAATATCTTCATATTTATGCCTATTTTATGGATTTGAGAATATTTTCTTGAGTTGTAAAGCCTGGATAAAGCCTGGATATTTCTTGAGCTAGATATTTTTACCAATCTGCCTTTTGGTTTTTATTCTTTGAAGTACAGTATTTTTTAAATTCTATAATCTGTTCATTTTCCCGATTATGATTTCTATTGTTTCTAACCTTAGGAAGTTCTTCCAGTTTAGAAATTTAATATTCAGTCATATTTTCTCCTAGCTTTATGACTTAACCTATAAAATTATATTTAACTATTTAATCAAGTTAAAATCTCTTTTAGATATCATGAAATACTCAAATTTATTTCTCCATCAGTTCTTTATTTGTTGACCCTAGTTTATTGAATAAGTTTTCATTATTCCCATTTACATATTGTACCCCCTTCTTTAAAAAAAAAATTCCCCATTAAATTCTTTTTATATCTGTCTCTTATACACATCTCTGACTNATTTATTTCTCCATCAGTTCTTTATTTGTTGACCCTAGTTTATTGAATAAGTTTTCATTATTCCCATTTACATATTGTACCCCCTTCTTTAAAAAAAAAATTCCCCATTAAATTCTTTTTATATTATTTTAATTTTATTGAAGTAGAGCTGATTTACAGTGCCATGTTAGTTTCAGGTACACAGCAAGCAAAGTGATTCAGTTATATACATACACATATATTCATTCTTTTCTAGATCCTTTTCTCACATAGGTTTTCACAGAATACTAAGTAGAGTTCCCTGTGCTATACAGTAGGTCCTTGATGCTTATCTATCATATATAGTAATGTGTACATGTTCATCCCAAGCTCTTGATTTATCCCTCCCTCCAGCATTTCCCCTTTGATAACCTATAAGTTTGTTTTCAATATCTGTATGTCTGTTTCTGTTTTGTCAATAAGTTCATTTGTATCTTTTTTAAAATTAGGTTCCACATATGAATGATATCATATGATACTTGTCATTCTCTGTCCGACTTACTTCACTTAGTACGATAATCTCTAGGTCCATCACATTAGTTAATCCTTGTGCCTTATCCTTGTGCCCCAGTCATAATGACTGGCACTTTGTAATCAATGATTCTCAGCCAGGGCAGTTTTTTCCCTCCAAGGAACATTTAGCAGTGTCTAGAGACATTTTTTCTCATTGTTCAATATAGACAGGAATATTGCTAACATTCTTCAGTGCACAGGACAGCCCTCCACAATAAGGAAACAGCCAGTCTAAAAGGTCAGTGGTACCAAGGATAAGAAATCCTGCTTTAGGGAACTCCTTGGCAATCCAATGGTTAGGACTTGGAGCTCTCACTGCCAGGGCCCCAGGGTTCGATCCCTGGTGGAAGAACTAAAATCTCAGAAGCCAAAGTAGCAGGGCCAAAAAACCCCAGAAATTCTGCTTTATATTTTAAAAATTGTCATATATGATAAAGTTGGCTTGTCTTTGTTTCTTCAGTATTTTCTTTGCCAATTTTGTCTCTTTATTTTTCCAAATGAACTTGGGAATGAGGGGGTGATTCCCCAAAATACAGCTGGAATGATCTATCAATTAATTTGGAAAGGATGTACATATATGATATTTAGATTTTTCCTTACGTATTTTTAATTGTGAATGGTATTTATTTTTTAATCATCAATTTTCCTTAATTCCAGGAATTATTCATTTTAGGGGATTTTCTAAATATTTAATCATATCTAGAATAATAATAGTGGCTCTTCCTTTGATCTTATTTCTGTGCTTATAGCATTAATAACTTTCCAAACAAAGGTTAAATGATAATAAAAATAAGGAGTTCTGTTTTAATCTCCATTTCAGCAGGGATAGGTATAATTTTGCTGTTTGCTTGATTCGATGCTGTTTACTGTGTTTAGAAAATTTCTCTTTATAGTTTTCTACTGTGTTTTTATTGGCAATATACATTTACTGTTTTAAGTAATTTTCTATCTGAGAGCAAATGATTTTTCTTGTTTAACAAAATCACAAGTTTGCTAATGCTGAAACTTTCTGTTTACTCACCTGTTAAATATACAAATGAATTCTGTGCATTATCATTTTATTCAGAATTTTTGCATCCTTCTTTGTAAATGAGATTGCTCTGTGGTTTCTCTTCCTGTACTATATTTATCAGCTTGTGTTATTATGGTTATATTTACTTTGTAACAGAGGTTTAGTTGCTTTCCATATTATTTTATTCCAGGATGTCATAAAATGATCTAGCCTTTAATTTTTGAAATATTCCAACAGAAAAACCATCTGGGCCTAGAATCTTTTGTATCATGTAATTCTATAATAACGTTTTCATTTCTTCCCTAATTTTCTTTCTGTTTCAGTTTTGTTGTTGTTGGGTTTTTTTGTTTTCACTTAGGTATTTTAAAGTACTAGCATTGAATTTGCTCCTATTTGCAATATATTTTACCATTTCTATTTTTACTGTTTGTTTTACATACTGAGTTTTTCTTCAAAACAAAGCTGAAACATAATTATTCTCCCTGATTTTATAGATTTATGACTTTTTATCATTATTAATTTATTCTGTCTTCTGAGGACTTTTCCCCATAAATTCTTGATAAAATCGTTGAGTTCATTTATTTTCTCTTCCTGATAAAACAGTGAAGCCTATGCATTTGCTTTTAAGTGTGGTAACTGGTGCCAGTTCATAAAGGAACCTAGGAAGGACCTTTGTCTAAGGACCTAAGGACCTTTGACCTAAGGACCTTAGGTCTGATGTTCATTTCATTCAACCTGTCTACAAATGTTGCTTGAGTACCTAAGTATCAGGAACTATGTCAGGTGCTTAGAAAACAATGAAGTATACATAGTCATTCAGTACACTTGCTGAACTTATAGTCATGCTACTCGTGATATCCTGTGGTCCTTGTTACTAGATTTTTCCCTTCTATTAAGAGGGTCAAGGGTAGACCTGACACTTACTTTATCATATTATCAGAATTGTTACTTAGTTTTTTGGCTAGCACTGCACTATTTACAGAATGATAAAAATCAGGCAGTTTCTCCTTCCAAGGTTACACCAGGCTATGGGTCTACATCCCAATTTTTCTCTGTACACTAAAAGGTTGTACTCACAGATAGAATATATATATATATATATATATATATGGGCAGCCTAACATTTCCTGTCAAGTAATAGGATGTGCAGTAGATTCCTACCTCAACCAAGTCTCACCTCTCTAAACAGAACTCCAAGCCCATAGCCTCAGCTCTGCTCTTTCCTTTTACACAGCTTTAATTTTGTGTCCTACCCATTTCTCGGAGAAGGCGATGGCACCCCACTCCAGTACTCTTGCCTGGAAAATCCCATGGATGGAGGAGCCTGGTAGGCTGCAGTCCATGCTAAGGGTCGGACACGACTGAGCGACTTCCCTTTCACTTTTCACTTTCAGGCATTGGAGAAGGAAATGGCAACCCACTCCAGTGTTCTTGCCTGAGAATCCCAGGGACGGGGGAGCCTGGTGGGCTGCCG
Source organism: Neotragus pygmaeus (assembly GCA_006410875.1). Lineage (NCBI taxonomy): Eukaryota > Metazoa > Chordata > Mammalia > Artiodactyla > Bovidae > Neotragus > Neotragus pygmaeus. The sequence continues at coordinate 340,705 of SJYV01012506.1, read as the reverse complement.
TCTATGGGGTCGCACAGAGTCGGACACGACTGAAATGACTTAGCACCCCTGTTTCTGGTCAGTTTGCTTCATCTCCACTCTTGCTTTCCTGCCATTTTAGAATTGACTCTATGTCTCTTGTATCCTGTTCTAGTTTGCAAATGCTTTCATTTCTGTTCTGAAATAATATGCTGCTTTTATTCATTCCGAAACATCAGTTGAATGCCTGTATGTGCCAGAACCAGGAATAGGTGTTGAGAATAGAGGGACAAGTAAAACATAGTCTTATTCTCAGTAAGCTCCCTTGAAAGAGCAGGAAAAAAGTTACAGTACTGTGTAGTAAATATACCACTGTATTGTAGAGACATGTAAGTCAGAGCATCAACAAAGTGTTGTGGGAACCCTGAACAGCCACTTTTTCCCAGAAACCTCACCCCTCTTCATTATTTGTCATAATGCTCTGCTTTTCCTCTCCCTACAACAGCTGACTTCAGGGCAGTTATATAAAATGATGTTTGTTTGTTTTTTAATTAAGCCTTAACAGTTTATAATATTCAGGTCATATATATGTATGCAGTACATTTTCTATCATATATGTGTGTGTGCATATATATATATATATAAAAATAAGCATGCATGCTTAAACATTTTTTACTGATAGTTTATGATCAACAAAATTTGAACACCATGTCTTTAATTATTTGTTCTCCTTTTAACTAGCAATTTATTCATCATAAAATAATTTCCAAATTTTATTCTGAACTCTCTCAAAATGCTACTTATAAGCATTTTCACAACTTAATTCAAGTATGCTTTTAACACCTACAATATCCCATAACTTCTTATCCTCATGTTCCCCAGGTCAATCATTATACCATCACCCAGTCAGACCCTCAAACACAAAGTTGAGAGTCTTAGTTCTCACTGTGACAACCTCTGCCCAAACCAGTTAACCAGTTCTTGTGGACTCTACCTCTTAAATATTTATGCGCTCCACTCCATGCCTGTGGACCCTCATCATCTCACCAAGGACTACTGAGCTTCTTGCTTCTAGTCTTAACTCCTTCTTAACTCCAGAGAAATCATTCTAGAATGTAAAGATGCTATAATCTCTACATTTAGAGATTACTTTATCCAAAGTCTAAGCTCTTTAATTTTAAAAAAGGGGGAGCTCTTCCTGACCCACAAACTCTTCACAATTGGGCCATCAATTTGTGGCCAATGTGGACTATGGAAAGTTGATTTTGGCTGTCGTTAATTCTGTGTACTGTCATGGGCGTTTGTCAGACTGAACATTGAGCTAAGTGGATCGTGCAACTTAGTGTAGTGCGTGCTAACTCACTTCCGCCGTGTCCAACTCTTTGTGACCCCATGGACTGTAGTCGCCAGGCTCCTCTGTCCATGGGATTCTCCAGGCAAGAATACTGGCATGACTTAGTATAAAGGAGAATAAAACTGACTGCAAGTAAAAGAGTCAGTGATAGGAGATATGAAAAATAAAAGAGCCTGGACTTATTAGAACACATGGTCGTGCTGAGAAATAACCAAGTAACCAATACACTTAATAACTGAATACTTTGTAGAACCAGACAAGCACTGATATTTATCATATTTCATTATTGCTAACTTGTTCACTATTGGTTTTGAGTCATTTTATCTTTCGAAGAAGATAGCCAAAAATTCTAGTATTTAAAAGTTTTGCTTCAGGAATTCACTGGTGGTCCAGTGGTTAGGACTCTGCTGCCCTCACAGCGAAGGACCTGGGTTCTACCCCTGGTCAGGGAACTAGAATCCCACAAGCCATGCAGGTCCTTTACCACAAACTCATTTAGAACCACTAATCTCTGATTAGAAGGAAAGTGCCTGTTACTTTGTTCATTCTTCTCATCCGGTACATAACATATAGCTGTGGAGAAGGGATTAGCACTACTATCTCTTGTCTGTGCCTGTCCTCATTTCTGGCCCCTCTTCCTCCACCCCACACACCAAGCTCCTAAAGTCTAGCCAATTCTGAGTATGCCAGCTTCACTACAGACCAATGTCTTCAAACATATGGCTGCTTTGCTTAGAACACCCCGCTATCTTACTCTACATATTAAGCTTCTGTTCATTTTTTGAGACTTACCTTAAACATATTTTAATCCGTGATGCCTTTTTCTCTCCCAAAAACTCAAGGCAGAGTTAAGTTAGGTACACCTTGTTTGTGCTCTCATAGCATCTTATGCATTAGTACTAATTAATTATAGCACTTACCAAATCGTACTGTAGTAGCCCACATTCAAATCTGTGAACTCCTTGAGGGAGGAACTGTGTATCCTGTTCATCTTTGTGTTTGCAGTACCTAAAGCAGTGCTTGGCATACAGCAGAGACTCAGTACATGTGTACTGAGTGAATTAACTCATATTCACACACTCCCCCCACCACCACGCATCATAGTCAGTACTTGAGAGGAAAAGGCGGACATAAGAGGATAGGGTAAAAATAGCAACAACAGCATAACAATCACACCCATAGATAATTAAGCATCTACTTTTGTCAGGCCCTATTCTAAGTCTGTAGATAAATTAACTCATAATGTTTCACACAGCAACCCTGCTATCCTCATTTCCCAGATGAGTAAACCAAGGCACACAGAGGTTAAGCGACTTGTACAAGATCACAAAAATAGAAAGCAGCAGAGCTGGCTCCAGAACCTTTATGCTAGAACAGAAAGGAACTAAAAAGCCTGCTTTTCTGTTCATTCTCCTCATCCATTGCACAGCCTGCAGTGATGCGGAAACAGGAACTCTACCTGGTTACCATAATTCTAGAAATACTGAAGACCAGAATATAAATTATATGCAGTCCTGTACTTGATAAGGATTGCAGATCATTTCACATTTTCATGAGTAAGCCTATTCAAACAGTACCACCTCAGAATTACAAATCCTGATAACCTCTTGAGGGCCCCAAGAGATAATTATGCAGAAAATATGAACCTCTGAATTTAACATTTTCCTCTTTTACCAAAAATATGTGTCAAATGATGGCTTATTCTTAAAGTTCCATTAACCAAATCATTACATATGTCAAATAACATTATGGTTGGGAGATGGAAAATTTGTTATTATTCTTGTAAAGCTATTAATTTTCTTAAACTTAGTCTCCCTTTCTCTCGATATATACTTAGCCTGTTGTTTTTCATAGAGTGGGAATTTGTGCTTTAATTCTTCAGTTATGATGATTGAAATGGTACAGTGTAATATAATTACTGAAAAAGAAAAAAACTAGCCTGTTCCATTTTTATCCTTGAAATAATTTCATTATATCTTCCAGGAATTTATCTCACTAATATCTTGAAAACAGAAGAAGGCAACCCTGAGGTCCTAAAACGGCATGGAAAAGAGCTTATAAACTTTAGCAAAAGGAGGAAAGTAGCAGAAATAACAGGCGAGATCCAGCAGTACCAAAATCAGCCTTACTGTTTACGAGTAGAGTCAGATATCAAAGTAAGTTGAATTCTTTGAGGATACATATTTCTGATTAAGTTTATAACCACCTGGTAAGAGTCAGGTTTATTTCATAGAAGAGAAAAAGGAAAATAAAATTTAAATAATTCCAGTTTTCTTGTGTTAAAATGTTTTAAGTTATTTTCATGACTTTTAAACTGAATTTAAATTATTTAACATTAATAATAATTCTTTGCATTTATTTTAGAGGTTTTTTGAAAACTTGAATCCAATGGGAAATAGCATGGAAAAAGAATTTACGGATTATCTTTTCAACAAATCCCTAGAAATAGAACCACGAAACCCTAAGCCTCTTCCAAGATTTGTAAGCATTCATGTTATTTCCTTTACATTTAAATTTTTTGCAGTTGTTATCTATATCTATCTGGTGGTTTATAGTTTTCTATAAAGGCATTCAGGGATGAAGTGCATGTGTAATGGATAAAAATAATGAATAAGTCCTTAATAAATACACTCAGGATTAGTCCACTTAGTTCCAAGTAAATGAACACTAACATTAATGTGAATAAAATCCTAATACAATAGATGAAGAAGTTGCGAAAATGTACAAGTTTTTGTTTTGTCTTGACAAAGAAAAATGTTATTCATTATTTATTTTAAGGGCAGGAGATTTGACTGATTGATATCGATTCACTTATAGTAAATATATGTACTTACAACGTTTTTGAAAGTAATGACATGAGAATTTTAACTATAACTCATTAGCTGTAAAAATAACAGGTTTGGCAAAAGATACTTTTTGGAGGGGGAAACAAAATTCCCATTCTTTCCTATTACTTGTAAGTGCCTGACCAAATTTATGTCCAGTATCATCATTTCACTGTTCTGAATATAATCTCTCTTATTCATAAGAAAGTCAGGAATCAAGAAGTAAATATAAATGGCTTCTAAGTAACCAAGATAAATCTCATAATGTCTGTGAACTAAAGCTTAATGAAGTTACTCTATAATAAAATTTCTCAAGGCCTAAAACAATTTCAAAAGACAGATTAAAAACAGAAAATTGAAAATAGCTATATAGTCTACTCCAGTGAAATACACTGACATCATTGAGAAACAGTCACTCTGTAATAAAAAAAATGTCATAAAACTAGCATAAACAGGTGAGAACTCAAGAAATTTAATGCATTTATAAATAGCATTTTCAAAATACATTTGTAAATAATCCTGATGTCATCACTATTACCACATAGTAAGATATCTGAATGCAGAGTTCCAAAGAATAGCAAGGAGAGATAAGAAAGTCTTCCTCAGCGATCAATGCAAAGAAATAGAGGGAAACAACAGAATGGGAAAGACTAGAGATCTCTTCAAGAAAATTAGAGATACCAAGGGAACATTTCATGCAAAGATGGGCTCGATAAAGGACAGAAATGGTCTGGACCTAACAGAAGCAGGAGATATTAAGAGGTGGCAAGAATACACGGAAAAACTGTACGAAAAAGATCTTTACAACAGAGATAATCACGATGGTGTGATAACTCACCTAGAGCCAAACGTCCTGGAATGTGAAGTCAAGTGGGCCTTACTGTGAAAGCATCACTGCGAACAAAGCTAGTGGAGGTGATGGAAGTCCATTTGAGCTATTTCAAATCCTGAAAGATGATGCTGTGAAAGTGCTGCACTCAATATGCCAG
>SJYV01012506.1:300883-335479 GCA_006410875.1 Neotragus pygmaeus | reverse complement strand
CTCAAAGGGAGCAACTGGAGGAGAGTTTAATAGAAGGCCTGCTTATAAAGGTGTAGGGTGGGTAAAGGGAAATCATGGGGATGGTGACACTGGCTCTATCATCATCCTTGTTCTGAAGGAGCAGGGGATAGAGTGGTCACCTGACCCTGGAGTGAGAGAGGGGGGCTGTGAGGAAAGGTCTGCCAGGTAGGATCTGGGAGGTTTGTCCTTGGTGACAGTACAGGGCAACACCTAGGAGAATAGATACCCCAACTCACTCACCTCCACCCCTAACTTCCTGCTGATGCTCCCCACTGGCAAAACTCAACCAAAGGTCAAAGGGTGTTACAGGCTGAACTGGGTTCTGTAAAAATCCACATGTGGAAGTCTTACCTCTAGTATTTCAGATATGTCTGTATATGGATACTGAGTCTTTATAGAGGCAATTAAATTAAAATAAGATGAATAGGGTGCACCCTAATCCAATCTGACTAGTATCTTTATAAAAACAGAACACAGCATATACAGAGAGAAGGCCACATGAAGACATAGAAAAGATGGCCATCTACAAGCCAAGGAGAGAAGGGCCTCAAAAGAAACCAGTACTGCCAACACCTTGATCTTGGACTTCTGGTCTCCAGAATGGTGAGAAAATAAATTTCTGTTACCGAAGGCATCCAATCTCTGGTGCTTTGCTAAGGCAGCCCTAGAAAACAAATATGGTGGGTAGGGAAGTGGGTTGATGTGGTCCATACAGGACAGCCCCCCAAAGCAAAGAGCAGGTGGGAAAGGAAGGAAAGAGTCTACAGAGGGGCAATTGGAAGAGACCCAACACTGGTCCTACCAGGGCCTCAGAAACAGGCATTTTGTGATGTGTCAGAACAAATCCCACCTGAGCAATGCTGGACCACAGGCAAGCTGTGCTCACCCTTTTGGATCAAGGAGCATTGGCCCACCATTGCACTTGTGCCTCCTCCCTCCCTCCCTCGATCACTTACCCAATCCCAGCCAGGCTGGGAGTCCCATCCTCTGACAGGTCTTCCCGTCCATTCCAGGCCACATCTCCTCTCTACCCGAATCCCCCAAGATGGTTTATCCGATTTCCAGACAGTAAAATAATGAGCATCTTGAGAACAGCGACTGTCTTACTTATTTCTAATAAATGAAAGAATGACCAATGGACTGCATGAAGAAAACTAACATTTATTGATTACCATCAATGTGCCAAAGACTACTGTAAATGCTTTTTAGCATTTTAACACTGCCTGAATCAAAATGTGCCAGGCAGGGGTGATGGCAACTTACCTAACAATCCATATAGCACAGGCACCAGCAAACATGTCAGAGCAGATGCTGCCATCAACAGGAATGGCTGGGCTCACGTGGCTGCTAAAGACCAGCCGGTACTAGGCTTGCTGCAGAAGGATCTCGTCTGTACTGTTTCACTGGCTAAGGCTGGTATTATCATCCCCATGATAAAACCCAGAATCTTGATCCACACAAACAACCTAAGATTGTTGTATAAAGTCAGGCAGAAAATAAGTATGTGACTAGGATTCACACCAGGGATCTCACCCACCCATGCTGGTTAGTCTCAAGACACTGCCCTTGTGTGGTGGTGGGGGCGGGGGGGAGGCAGCAGGGCACGGGTCCCTCACCTGGGGACATGCTCCCCTCAGACAGTCACATGGCTTGCTTCTTCCAGTCTTAGCTTAAAGACTCAGCAATTCCTCCCTTCTAAAATTAACCTCACCCCAATACTACTTTTCTTTCAAGCTTTATTTTCCTATGTAGCACTCTTTTATTGTGGTAAAATATACTTCACATGAAATTTACCATGTTAACCTCTTTTAAGTATACGATTCAGTGGTTTTGAATACATTACAATGTTGAGAAACCATTGCCAGTATCCATTTCCAGAACTTTTCCATCAACTCAAACAGAAAGTCTGTACCCATCAGATAGTAACTCCGCACTCACTCCCTAACCCCTCATCCCCCTCACCCTTGACAACCACCATTCTATTTGTCTCTAAGAATCTCTCTCATACAAGTGGAATCATACAATATTTGTCCTTTGGTGTGTGGCTTATTTTACCTAGCATAACATCTTCAAGATTCAGCCACATTGCAGCACATGTCAGAATCTCATCCCTTGTTAAGGTTGAAAAATACTCTAGCGTGTAAATATAAACCACATTTTCTTTAACCATTGATCTTTTAATGGACATTTGCCTTGTTTCAATCTTTTGGCTGTTGTGAAGAATGCTGCTATGAACAAGTATGTTCTTTATCTGTCAGCCCAGCTTTCAGTTCTTTGGGGTATATTATCCAGAATTGAAATTGCTGGTAATGGTTATTATATTACCTTTTTGAGGAACCATCAAACTGTATTACACCTCCCCAGCATAACTATCTACCATACTGTATATTTTACCAATTCATTATTTATTTATCTACGTTTTGTTAGCTTTGCAAATAACTAGTTTAAACTTCTAAACAACTTTATGGGGGTAGGAACTATTATGATATCCATTTCACATATGAGGAAACTGATGGAGAGAGAACTTACAGCAAGTTTTGATTCCTGAAAGTCACTACTTGTGAGGATGTAAGTAAGCTCTTGTGAAGGCAGGGATTTCTTACTGTTCGGTTCACTGCTATATCCCACATATCTAGAATATGCCTAGCACAAAACAGGTGTGTTACCAAGTTCAAGCTCATTCTGCTTGATGCATGACAGGCCAATAAATCCAAGAGATGAGTTGTTGAGGCAAGGAATATAACTTTATTCCAGAAAGCTGCCTGACCGAGGTGATGGCAGAATAATGCCTCAACCATCTTATGGGGTCTGGATGCCAGGTTCTCTTATAGATCAGAGATAGTAGGAGTAAAAATAAACTAAAAAGTAAAGTAAAAAGCAAATCTTTCAAATATCTCCTAGAATGACAAACCTCAGGCAGGGGATATGTTAATTTATTCCTACCTGCCATCTACAGGTGGACAGGGTTCTGAACAAGGGCACTTTACTTGAACAGTCAGGTAGAGGGGCAGGATTCTCTGGGGCAGGGAATTATGTATGACTATAGTAACAAAAGCAATGAAAAGCAAGTCAAAGAAACTGTTTCAACATGGAGTCAGAATTTGCTTTTCCCTGCAACAGGTGCACAAGAAGAGGCAGGGGGAGAGGCATCCAGGATGAAGTGAGATGCAAGCGTCAGACCAGAGAGTGAGAACCCTATGGGGGTTACAGGGGAGGAGCTTACGGTGGGGCTGGCTACATAGTGGATGAGGCGGATGCTCAGTATGAGGAACCACATAAGATCCTATACAATGCTTTGTGAAATTAAGGCCCAGGACGGTACTTGGCACACACAAAGTGTTAACAAATATTTGTTAATTGATTGGTTTCTAATCCCAGCCTTTCAGTAACTTGACATAAAGCTAAAGGCAAATCACTTCCCTTCTGTGCAATTTATTTTCTTTATTTGTAAATATAGTGGATATAAGGAAATCAATGAACTAAACATTTTTTTTTAAATTATAGAAACATTTTCTTCCCTACAGAATCCCAAACAGAAGAGTAAACACAAAGGCCATTCAAAGGGGAAGCTGGAAGTCTAAAGCGTCATCCCTTAGCTGTCCACTTCACAGTGGCTGAAAATTGATTCTCTGTGCTCCAGACATCTGGGCCACCTGACCCCTGAGTCTCATACCAGCTCTGACTCACATCTGCATCGTTCCTACCAAAGGTCCTTCCAAAGATACTTGCTCCCTACCTACTGGCTGACAGATGCTTTTCTGAGGGCTTTTCATGTATCAATTCCCAATTTAGGGGTGAGGATATTGAGGCACAGAACGGTTAAATCACTTCTCCAAAGATACACAGCTAATTGATTGTAGAGCTACAATCAAACCCAGCTATCAGTCTTTATTTTTACCCACAACTCTGTCTGCCTCCCACAATGGTACACAGAAGGCGCCATTGAATGGGACCAAGGAAAGGATGGTTTGATGAAGAGAGGAAAGGGAGAGGAAGGAGAATATAAAGAAGGAGGAAGAAGACAGTGTGATCAAGCTGGACCTCAGGAAGCACTTGACTCTCTACAGCAGAGGTGATTTCAGAGTGATACTGTCTGCCAGGGTAGAGACACCAGGAATCAGACTGTTGCCTTTCCCAAAGTCCTAGAACTAACAAAATACCATCTTCTTGCTCCATATTTTCTAATCCAGAGATGGTCAAATCCTATTTTTAAAACAAAATCTTAGAGAAGGATATTCTTTAAGAGGACTTTTCCAGAAAAACAGGAGATGTCAATTTACCAAAATGAGGTCCCCGCACACCCACTGGAACAAGAAAAATCTATGTTATGTGCATAATAATAGGAAATAGCAAGCTGTGCATATTCCCAAAGACTTTTTTCTCCTTTAATGAATTTAATGAATTAGAATATATAGAACTCCATAAGAAATAACTGAAAAGCCTGGTAAGCATCATTCAAAGCCTTTCAATCAGTCATTTTCATATTCCCTGAAACCAGCATTTCCATTAAAGTGGTAAAACATTACACAAAAAACAGATTTTTAGCTTAACAGCAGGAAAAAAATTAGAAATTGACAATAGATGGAGGCAAAGGACAAGGCTTACCTGCAGGAACAGAGGGTTTTTCAGAGGCTCTACTGCTATCTGGGGAGGGACAATTTTTCTTGCTGGGATGAAACATTCTAAATATTCTGGGGTGTTCAGCATCCCACCCCAACCACTCTACTCTAATAGCAACTTAAAGCCATTGTAAACACCACTAAAACCACCTTTCCAGTGCCTCCTAGAGGGACTGAGAACCACTGGTAATCAATCTGGGAAATTTTGGAAACACTGATTGAATGTCCTCATGGATCTTCAAGCAGCTCGTAATCTAATGAGAGGAAAAGGGAGACAGGATGAATACACCAAGCTATCACCCAAGACCTTGTGTGATACACTGTAAGCTGTCTGTTAAATGTTCTTTAAGTCTGAGTGAACTCGGGGAGTTGGTTATGGACAGGGAGGCCTGGCGTGCTGCGATTCATGGGGTCGCAAAGTGTCGGACACGACTGAGCGACTGAACTGAACATAATTCAAAATATAATGTCTACAAAGCATAAAAAATATTCCCAAAGGCTAGGGCCTATCTTGCATCAAAAGTGACTAATTGAATCAACTGAAAATACAGTCTGCAAATATCAGAACCAGACGGGAGCCCAGTGACCAGCTAGTCTAGGAAGTGGCAGACCTTTCTGGATATTCTAGGTTTTGTGAGCCACGCAGTTTCTGTTGCAACTACACAAACTATATTGTGACTCAAAGGTAGCCACAGAGAGCACATCTGTGGATGGGTGTGGCTGTGCTCCAAAAAAATCAATTACAAAACAATTTAAATAAATGTCAAACTACTGACATATTTAAAGACAGGCTCAGTATGCTGGATGTTTTTCTTTTGCCCCAGGCTCCGGTATGGCTCCACAACACCCCTGCTACTGATCTTGTCACCATTTCAACTTTTGATAATGTGCTCATTATGGAACTTCTGACATTTATTGTGATTTCTTTTTTTCAAATACAGCACTCAAATATGATTTTTCTTGATGACTTGAGCTCTTGGTGCTTTCTTAAACTTTCTCCGGGGGCTAGTGCCTCACTCACCAAACCCTAGTTGGGGGTCCCGATTCAGGCTCCCCAACCTACACCTCTGCCACTGGCCTTCCCTGAACCAGCCCTTGGTCCATTTCCTCAGCGGCCCCACTCATCGTCAAATGGAGTCCTAGAGACTTGGTTGTGTATTTTCACGCTGGGGCTCACCTCTCAGCTCCTTCTCCCTCTCACTCATACTCCCACTTGAGAGCAACAACAAATCCCCTTCCCTCTCCCAAGATCCGACAGGTCTCACCTTCAGACCCTTTGAAAGATCAGCTTCTGCTTCAAGAAGTCTTATCTAGATGTACTCCCAATGCTGCAGACCTCTTCCTAAGAAGTCTCCAGTGATCGCCAAGAAAACAGTGTCTACCCCATTCCATTCCTACATCAATGAGCCAGGCACAGAAAGGGAAACACTGTCTAGAAGTCTCCCTCACCAGATCGTCATCCCTCAGAGAAAGGACAAATAGTGAGCACACAGTGGGCCCTCAATATACATTGCCAAATTAAAGTGAACTAGCCCTATCGTTTAGATTTTCAGGGTTTAAATGATGAGGGCAGAAACAAGGAAGCTTGGAAAAGATTTATTTTATGCTTTTAAAATGAAAGAAAGGCAATGTTATTTTGTGGATTTTATTAGTTGAAATGAAATCACTGGGAAAATTGCCAGAGTGGGCAATGTGGATAGCACTAGACTCAGAAAATAGGCATCATCACTTGTGCCCTAACTAGCTGGTCTATGGAAGAAATATATCCATGTGCTTTATCCATTTTTCATTTCCAGTAGGCTCCTATTCCATGGAAAGTGAGAGAGCCAATTCAGAAATAAATTACCGCTCTCAGCTAAACCCCCGTTTCCCAAATCCCAAGCCTTCCTTTAACCCACTATTTAATTTCTCTTAACAAATTTAAATTCGTTGAAGGGAATTATGAGAGAGACAGACAAGACAGGTCACAAACATTGGTATGCACATTAAAATAAAGAAAATTAAAGAAAGAGTAATAGGGCAGATGGGTAACCATGTAGCATGATTTCACTTTGAAGCAATTTATTTCCATTCAAACTGTGATAAATAACCGCCAAGTGATATAATAATTACCCATTTCTTGGTGTCGAACAAGATGTGGAAATTATTCTCTGAAGTGAAAACATCCCATGGACTTTCAAAAGAGAATGTCGCACATTCAATAAAGCTACAAACCATGACCCCAAAAGAAATTGAATTGGCCTGTTTGTATTCCCATCGCTATGTCTGGAAAGTATGTTCTCAACCTCCTAGGCAAGCTTCTCTTTTTGTTTGATAAAGTCTTGTGATTTGTGACCACAAAAACTCAGAGGACTTCATAAATTTCGTGCTTTGTCACTCCCGCATGAGATCAAGCCCTGGAAAAGATGGCTGCTGTGGAGGGCAGGGTCTCAATGTCATAGTCTAGGTGATTAGCAATGGTCATTTCTAAATGCCCCTTAGGCTTAACAATAATTGAATGCATTTTAAAAATTAGGTCTCCTTTCATTCAAAGCAAAGATGTCATCTGTAAACATTCATCAATACCTATCAGAAGACTCTTCTTTGCTGGGGTTCTTTCCTGCTCATTAACATAGGGCTGTCATTGCTTTAGGGCCCACCATGTGCTTGCTGGGCATGTGCATGCATCATTTCTTTCCAAAAACACTGCCAAGAGACAAGAAGACAAACTCTCTGATGGAAAAAAATAGCATTGGATTAAGAATGAGACTTGGATTCTAGTCCTGGATTGGTCCCTTGCCAGCCATGCAAACTTGGACAGTTCATGTAAACATCTCTGACCCTCAGTTTCTTCATCTATAAAATGGGGATGTTGTTACACATCTGCCTCAAACTATTGGAAAATTGTAATGTGGTCAACAAATTCACGTTAAGCTCCAAAGTGTTTTTTTAAGCACTGACTCCAGTGTGCAAGGCATTAGGTCAGAAGCTGAGGGGAGAGTTAGGGAACAGTCCCTACCTCAAGGAAGTTTCTGTGGAGGAGGGAAAAAGCAATGTGTATGCAATTCATCCCAGCAAGGTTATTCTGAGCCTCTCTGTCATTTCCTGCTTAGGTTGCTTAGGCAACCTAGCAATTGGACTTTCCTGTCCATTCATTCATTCAGTCAGTGAGTCACCCTTTGATTCCTTTGTTTATCATCTGTTTAACAAAACTTAATCTAGTACTTTCCACGTGTCTGACCCTGGGGCACAGAGATGTGTCTCATCAAAGCCCCTGCCCTCAAGTAGCTCACAGCCTAGCAAAGAAGACCACAGCTTTACAGTGTGCAAAGTACTTTAAATAAATAGTTTATTGTTTCATCTCAAAACAACTATTTGGAGTAGCTACTCTGGTTGTTGTTAGCTATTGTAGTTGTTGATACTACTGTTGTTATTAGCTCTATTTTAAAGTTTAGGACACTGAGGATGCAGAAAAAATGAAGTGACTTACCTGCAGAGCTTTCAGTGACAGGCCAACACTGAAACTGTGGCTTTACTGCTAGAACCCGGTGCTTCTTCTTTTACACCAAGAGTGTCTTCTAGGAGAGAGGACCTGCTGTGACCTAAGGCATCTTGCTGAGACCATGACTCCATGAACCTCTCATAAGTTCTTTCTCTGGAGAACTGGATCCTGCTCTTTGTATCTTCCAGCACTCTCTATGGTCCAGTTGAAATAAATTTCCTTCCTTTCTTCTTTCCCAAGTATTTCCTGAGCACCTGAATCCACTATGTGCTAGTCATCCTGCTGGGACTTGAAGACTAAAAGGTGTTAAAGACACAGTCCCTGTCTCCTGTAGCTCAGTATCTAGTTGGGGACAGAAAAAAAGGACCCAGATAACCTCAAAACTGTGTGATAAGTGCGATGACAGTAGATACAGAGGATCCGGTAACAGCACATAAAAAGGAATCCAACCCAGCCTTTGAGGAGCAGGGAGGGTTTAACAGAAGAGGATCAGCTGAAAGAAAACCTAAAGGACCTTTGGCCAGGCCAAAGGGAAACCAGTGTGTTTCAGGCAGAGGGAACCAAATGAGCAATGCCTGCAAGAAGACTGAGTGTGAGACATTGGGGGACCCACAGTTTGTTTAGGGTGGCTGACTACAGACAGCGAGAGATGCAACAGGAAGTTGCAGTTAGAGAGGAACTCCTAAATCGATCTGTGAAGATTGCAGGTGAGAAGTTTAGATTTCATTCTGTAAGCAATGGGCATCATGGAGGGATTGTCAGTAGAAAGGAATGCAGCCAGATTTGATTTTTAGTAAAATAACTCTTACTGTTTTTTTGAGAATAAATTCAAACAAGCAGACTGAAATCAAGGAAATCTGCTGTGGGAAGTGCTGTGATAATGCAATGGGTGTGGGATGATAGTGATGGTGATACATATGTGCATCAACATGCGCGCATGTGTGTGTGCACATCTATAATTGGAGTGTGTATGCTCAGTCATGTTCAACTCTTTGCAACACCATGGACTGTAGCCTGCCAGGCTCCTCTGTCCATAGAATTGTTCAGGCAAGAATACTGGAGTGTATTGCCACTTCCTACTCCGGGGGAATCTTCCCAACCCAAGGATCGAACATGTGTCTCTTGCATCTCCTGCATTGGCAGGTGGGTGCTTTACCACTTGCACCACCTAGGAAGACCAAACTAATATAATAGAAGCAGAGAGTAGACTGAATTGAGGGATTCCAGAAGACTCTTGAGAGTCCCTTGGACTGCAAGGAGATCCAACCAGTCCATTCTGAAGATCAGCCCTGGGTCTTCTTTGGAAGGAATGNAGAGATGCAACAGGAAGTTGCAGTTAGAGAGGAACTCCTAAATCGATCTGTGAAGATTGCAGGTGAGAAGTTTAGATTTCATTCTGTAAGCAATGGGCATCATGGAGGGATTGTCAGTAGAAAGGAATGCAGCCAGATTTGATTTTTAGTAAAATAACTCTTACTGTTTTTTTGAGAATAAATTCAAACAAGCAGACTGAAATCAAGGAAATCTGCTGTGGGAAGTGCTGTGATAATGCAATGGGTGTGGGATGATAGTGATGGTGATACATATGTGCATCAACATGCGCGCATGTGTGTGTGCACATCTATAATTGGAGTGTGTATGCTCAGTCATGTTCAACTCTTTGCAACACCATGGACTGTAGCCTGCCAGGCTCCTCTGTCCATAGAATTGTTCAGGCAAGAATACTGGAGTGTATTGCCACTTCCTACTCCGGGGGAATCTTCCCAACCCAAGGATCGAACATGTGTCTCTTGCATCTCCTGCATTGGCAGGTGGGTGCTTTACCACTTGCACCACCTAGGAAGACCAAACTAATATAATAGAAGCAGAGAGTAGACTGAATTGAGGGATTCCAGAAGACTCTTGAGAGTCCCTTGGACTGCAAGGAGATCCAACCAGTCCATTCTGAAGATCAGCCCTGGGTGTTCTTTGGAAGGAATGATGCTAAAGCTGAAACTCCAGTACTTTGGCTACCTCATGAAAAGAGTTGACTCATTGGAAAAGACTCTGATGCTGGGAGGGATTGGGGGCAGGAGGAGAAGGGGACGACCGAGGATGAGATGGCTGGATGGCATCATGGACTCAATGGACGTGAGTCTGAGTGAACTCCGGGAGTTGGTGATAGACAGGGAGGCCTGGCGTGCTGCGATTCATGGGGTCGCAAACAGTCAGACACGACTGAGCGACTGAACTGAACTGAACCCTTAGGGTTGGTTGTTGACTTCAACATCAGCTTGAATCCAACAAAAGTACTAGATTTACTCACTGGATACTATATCACAAACAAAACTAACAATAATAATGTTTTTACTTATCAAGTCCTTACAATAAAGTCAGGCACTAAGCTAAGTTCTTTAAACAAAGTATTGCATTTAAGAATGAAAACAAATCAATAATGTTCTCATAGTTCTTCCCTTATCTTACAAGTGTAGATTCCTAGGACCCATTGGTGCCATAAAGAATCCAAATCTTCAGGGCTGGTGCCCAAAACTCTGCATTGAGATCCTATGTTTTTCCTGTGTGCTGAATCTTCAGAGCCACTGCTGTGAATCCCAAAGACTGTGACAATTTTATTCTGGGGAATGGCTACAATTAATGAAAAAAATAATAATTTCTAATTCCAAAAATAACAGTTTCAATTAACCTGGACTGCCTTGTGCTTAATGACATATAAATTCTCCAAATAGCATGAAATACCCCAGGGACAAGTACATAAAACATTTAGCTGAGACTGAAACTGATAGGCACTTTGAAGCAGAGATACTACTCTAGAGAAAGGTGTCCCAAATGGAACAGGCTTCAACCCAAGTAGCCTAGCCTCTCTTTTAACTGTTTTCCATAAGGTGTTTGATCTACAATTACGTTTGAAGGAAGATATGTAGAGAAATAAAAGAAGCGGGTTTCTACAGTCAACAAGTCTACCACATGTTTTCTGAGCATTTGTGTAGCAGTGAAACCGGTAGGAACTTGGAGGATATTAATACGAATAATGTTCAGCCTCTGCCTGCATCTATTAAGAATCTTCAGTTGCAAGTAACAGAAATCAACTCCAGCTTACTTTGATGAGTAGTTGAATTTCCTAGAAGATCACTGAGGGTAGCTTTACAATAGATCAGAGAACTAAACAATCAGACTTCATGAAGGTAGAGAGTTATGAAGCTTTAGGGATCAAAGTAAGGAGAGCTCATAGGCAGACATTCTAAGATTGTCAGCAGAATGATTCTGCTCTAATCCGTGAGTCATTCTTCCCAAGAACCAACACTCAGGGAAAAAACTAGAGTCTGGTTGGCCTAATATGCATGATATGCACCTGGACTAAAAACATGAGCCTGTGGAAAGGCTGATGGCTGAGTAGACTTGAGGAAGGACAGCTTACACTCCCAGCCAAAGCACATGGGAAGAGGTGGGGGGAGTTCTCCAATGCCAAAGAGGGTATGGTTGACCATAGAAGGTAGAAGAGAAACTGAACAAGCAAAAAAAAAAAAAAAAGGCAGCTATCCATTAGATTTTCCACGATGAGCTTAGTTTCAAAGGGGAGGTTTTGCTGATTTTTGGTTCTCCCCATCAGCTCCCATTCCTGAAGTTCTTGCCCATGTAATCCTTCTCTTTGACTCTGTGATACAAGTAGATGCTGGTATTGTATGTTTTCATAGGCTCATTTACCCTGCCTATAGTTGATTGGTCCTAGTGTAACCACCTGACTCATTCTAGGCCAATCAGGGACTCTCCCTGGGATATTTAAACTTTAAGTGGAGTCCTCAAGGACCTTGACAGCAAGTTCCCCCCACACTCAGGAAGCTGATCTCAGGGAATGAAGACAGTTGAGAGACAGAGAGAAGTGCGGCTTTATTTGAGCCTGTCTCTAGTTGTCCCTGGAGTAAACCTACACCCTTCTTACCACTATGACATAAGGTAACCTAATATTGTCAGCGACAAATAAGCAAAACTCAACACTTTCTCTTTGGTCCGTGTTTGGTCAAAGTGAGATTCTATCATTTCGAAGATCAAAAGTATCCTTAGCAATTTAAGTGCATAAATAGCTACTATCAAGGCCATTCAAGACAATTGCCATCAGAATGACCTAGTGTTTAAAAGAGGAAGAAACCATACCCATAATTTGAATAGCTCTCATTTACCAAGCATCTGGTGAGGCAGGCATGCAAGGTACCTCACAAACATGATTTGATTACTTTTTTCATTAGTCCTACAAGGACATATTATCTCCATTTCATAGGTAAGAGAAGTTAAGCAACTCATATACAATTGCCCAGATAGGAGATGGCAAAATCTGGATGAAAATCTGATGCAGAAACACCTTTTCTTTGCCCTGCAGCCAAAAGCACAGTGGCACCCATTTCTCTTTCTAACAACAGACAGATCTCCCAGGAGCTCAACTAGAATTACAATCAAGTTGCATCTCTACCCCCTAAAATATAAAATTGTTTATTTTTGCAGAATCCAGATTCAATGTTAATTATCACCTCATTATAGCCCATTGTTATTCAGGTTGTTGCTGAGGAGTGGAGTTTGCAAACATATTTCAATAGGACTCGACCCCTCAGGCCACCAAGACTGTTGCATTTCTCTCTGTGTGCACATTTTTACAACCCTCCGTTGTTCATTATGGTAAGAATTTATAAGCCTGACACCTTGGCCAGGGAATGGCGCTTCACTATTTCTGAATTAGGGCCCTTCTGGGAGGGTGGAGTGTAGGGCAGAGTGCTTTGTTCATGCAGCCAGCAAGGATGCGTGTTATTTGTAGTCAGGATTCTATCAGTACAGCATCACAAGTGTTCTCTGCAGATGTAGATGGTACCCTGGGGTAGAAGCAGAGTGTGTCTTAAGTCAGAGAAGATACGACTTCTGCCAGGCTTTGCTTTGCCTCTAGTCAGTTGTGCGATCTTGGGCAACTCACCTGCCCTCTCTTGGCCACCAGCTTGCCATGAGTAAAATAAGAATGCTGTTCCAGATCATCCAGGCCCATCAGACACTCTGGGTAGAATGCTGGCCAAGCACAAGAAGTGCTGTGTAAAAGGAGTGGTAGGATCAAAGAGACTTGAGAAAAGCCCCATTAAAGTTAAGCTGACTTCATTACTAATGAGCTTCCAAGGGCCTTGACTATGCTATTGTATTTGATCACCTACAGTCTGCAACACAGGAGGCAGCACTGTCCAGACATTTTCTTTTAACTTGAAAGAATTTGATCTTTTTTCCAAGAACAACTTTTAACAGCCCACAGGACATGGTGTTTTCTTGGAACACAGTTTGGGAGTCACTGGATCAGAGGATCTGTGCTTTCTTGTGTGCCCCAGGAAGCCCCGCTCATCACCTCAGTGTCTGCTCTCTTTTCACTAAGTTCTCTTTCTCTGGTACCTATCTACCTCTCTCTCGAGCTGTCCACTTCTCTTCATTTCTCAACTGTGGCTTCCCCCATTCCAGAACCCACCACTCATTCATTCATTCATTCATTCATTCTCTCCCCCTCTCTCTTTTCTTCCTCCTTTGGCCATCCCTCCTAACTACTTCCACATTTCCCCTCTTGAAACCATAATCTTTTCTCTGCAAAGCAGTGAGAGATCTTTAGGAAGTTAGACTGGGTCCTGCTGGCTTAAAATACTGCAGCAAAGTCCCACTGCTCTTGATATAAGTCCAAAGGCCTTATAATGGCCCACCAGGTCACATACAAATCTAGGCCCACCTTACCCTTGACCCCTCAGGCCACTTGCACCCTTTCTCCATATCCAGCAGCCACAGTGCCTTGGCACCTACTCTCTCCTCTGGCACATACTTCCTTGGATTCTCACATCAGTTATCCTCTTGGAGGTCTCAGGTCAAGCACCGTCTCCTTAGGGAGGTTGACCTTGTCTCTTTAACTGGAATGTCCCCATATTCCTCAGTCACTCCTTCACATGTTCTTGTGTTTTCCACACATGTTGAGTTATTTGTTGATGGCTTCCTCTTTAAAGAAGTGAAAATTCCTTATGAGCAAGACTCTAGTCAGCCTTGTTCACAGCTGTATCTGAAGAATCTATACTGGTGCTGAGCATAAACCAGGCACTCAATAAATACTTTCTGAATGAATGAGTGAATGAATGATTGAAAATGAATCAAAGAATGTTTCTCCAATAGACAACAAGTTCCTTGATAACAGAAGTGATGTTTTACACTCTTCAAAGCTCCACCTNCAATGTATATTTTTAATAGACTAAAAATGTGCAGAGACCCTGAATAAACATTTATCAAAGAAGATACACAGATGGAAAGCAGGTACATGAAAAGATGCTTAGCATCCCTAACCACCAGGGAAATGCAAATCAGAACCACAATGAGATACCACTCACGTCTCTCAAAGTGGCCATTTAAAAAACACAACAAAAAACAAGTGTTGGTAAGGATGTAGTGAAAAAAGGAACCCTCATGCACTGTGGTAGGATTATAAACTGGCACAACCATTATGGAAAAGAGTATTCAAGTTCTTCAAAAACTTAAAAATAAAACTAGCATTTATCCAGGAAGTCCACCTCTGGGTAATTTTGCAAAAAGAAAACAAAAACACTAATTCAAATAGATAGATACATGCACCCCTACGTTCATTAAGCATTATTTACAATAGCAAAGGCATGGAAACAACCTAAGTTACCATCAATAGATGAATGGATAAAGGAAGTGTGGTATACAAAACAGAATATTATTATATAAAACAGATTATTACACAGTCATTTTTTTAAAATGAGATCTTGTTATTTGAGAAACATGGATAGATCTTAAGGGCAATAGGTTAAGTGTAATAAGCTAGGCAGAAAAGACAAATACTGTATGATTTGACTTACATGTGGAATCTATAAAACAAATGAGCAACGATAACAAAACATAAGCAAAGTCATTAGTTCAGTCGCTCAGTCGTGTCCGACTCTTTGCGACCCCATGAATCGCAGCACGCCAGACCTCCCTGTTNGGCCACCAGCTTGCCATGAGTAAAATAAGAATGCTGTTCCAGATCATCCAGGCCCATCAGACACTCTGGGTAGAATGCTGGCCAAGCACAAGAAGTGCTGTGTAAAAGGAGTGGTAGGATCAAAGAGACTTGAGAAAAGCCCCATTAAAGTTAAGCTGACTTCATTACTAATGAGCTTCCAAGGGCCTTGACTATGCTATTGTATTTGATTACCTACAGTCTGCAACACAGGAGGCAGCACTGTCCAGACATTTTCTTTTAACTTGAAAGAATTTGATCTTTTTTCCAAGAACAACTTTTAACAGCCCACAGGACATGGTGTTTTCTTGGAACACAGTTTGGGAGTCACTGGATCAGAGGATCTGTGCTTTCTTGTGTGCCCCAGGAAGCCCCGCTCATCACCTCAGTGTCTGCTCTCTTTTCACTAAGTTCTCTTTCTCTGGTACCTATCTACCTCTCTCTCGAGCTGTCCACTTCTCTTCATTTCTCAACTGTGGCTTCCCCCATTCCAGAACCCACCACTCATTCATTCATTCATTCATTCATTCTCTCCCCCTCTCTCTTTTCTTCCTCCTTTGGCCATCCCTCCTAACTACTTCCACATTTCCCCTCTTGAAACCATAATCTTTTCTCTGCAAAGCAGTGAGAGATCTTTAGGAAGTTAGACTGGGTCCTGCTGGCTTAAAATACTGCAGCAAAGTCCCACTGCTCTTGATATAAGTCCAAAGGCCTTATAATGGCCCACCAGGTCACATACAAATCTAGGCCCACCTTACCCTTGACCCCTCAGGCCACTTGCACCCTTTCTCCATATCCAGCAGCCACAGTGCCTTGGCACCTACTCTCTCCTCTGGCACATACTTCCTTGGATTCTCACATCAGTTATCCTCTTGGAGGTCTCAGGTCAAGCACCGTCTCCTTAGGGAGGTTGACCTTGTCTCTTTAACTGGAATGTCCCCATATTCCTCAGTCACTCCTTCACATGTTCTTGTGTTTTCCACACATGTTGAGTTATTTGTTGATGGCTTCCTCTTTAAAGAAGTGAAAATTCCTTATGAGCAAGACTCTAGTCAGCCTTGTTCACAGCTGTATCTGAAGAATCTATACTGGTGCTGAGCATAAACCAGGCACTCAATAAATACTTTCTGAATGAATGAGTGAATGAATGATTGAAAATGAATCAAAGAATCTTTCTCCAATAGACAACAAGTTCCTTGATAACAGAAGTGATGTTTTACACTCTTCAAAGCTCCACCTGTATGATCATAAAATTTTCTGTGACTATTTTTATTCTGTAGAGATGACAGCAGGTACTTCATGGATGAAGATGAAACAGAACCTTTGATATGTTCCTAGCAAGAGTGTCTGGCAAACGTAGCTTGTGGGTGACAGTTTCGTTTCCATGTCATTGTTTATGGAATCCACACTTCTTGATGCAGAGTTCAGCACAAAGTAGACTGGCAACCATAATTCGCCAAATGAATAAATGAATGAGTTTTCTAAAAATTCCCATCAATCAGATATATGGAGCATCATGCACATGTTCCTAAAGTCTGCTATGATTCTGGATGGTGTGATCTAAATCTGATGCCCTAAAGAGAGAAGGAGTGCCTCTGAAAATCTGTAAATTACTCCTTCCTGAAGCTCTTAAAAATAAGGAGAAGCCACTGCTCTGAGATATATTCCTACCTGCCAGAGAAGGAATGGATAAAAGGGTGACTGATTTCCAGTGAAATACCAGCCACCATGCCAGACATAAAAGATAATTCAAGCATGACATGTTATCTGAACTCACAGACCCATAGCCCAGTGAAGGAAACAGACAAACATGCAATTACAGTATCGTAGGATGAGAGCCACAGGAGATGCTTCCTAGTACAAAGGAGGGGTGGTCAAAACAAGTCTAAGAAGTCAGAAAATGCTTTCTGGAAGAAGTGGTGCCCAGATTAAGAGTGAGGAATGAACAAAGAAGTTGTAGAGAACAAACGAGTGGTTATGGGGAGGGGGTGCAGTATACGGGTGGGAGAGTAGGAAGAACAATGTATTCATTTAAGATAGGCTCAAGGACATACTGTTCAACACTGGGAATATAGCCAATATTTTATAAAAACTGTACATTGAAAATAACTTATAAAAAATTGTACAAATTTTTTTAAAAAAAAATTTTAAAAAGAACAAACAAGGAGGACTCAGCAAGGAGAAAAGGAGGCAAGTAGGACCCCGGCCAGAAAGGACCAAGCTCTTGATTGGTTGGAAGGCACATGGGAAAGGGATGTGTTAGCGATGATGCTAAGGATTCTGGTTTGGGCAATCCTGTGATTCGTCGTACCCAGGGGGATGACATGCCTTCTAAACTCCTCCACATGACTGGCTAGAGTGTGACTGGCATCCAAACTGCATAATTTGCCTTTTTCAGGCAAATGATCCTTAAAAGTTCCAGTTTTTCCTCTGCATCATTCACTGGGCCATCATAAAGCGTCTACTGTTGAAGGCTAAGGCAGGAATGGCAAAAACTCTCATCTAATCAGAGTGTATGAGTGTGGGTATGTGTTTGTGTACTGGAGTCCCTTGATGGGGAAGAGGTTCTTGTAGACGAAGAGCTCACTTCAATGACTCTATCGTGGTAATTAATATACTCCCAAGGCAGACTATGCTGCTGAAGGAAAGATAAGCTGCTCTCAAATTGGGGCAGATGTGATGCCAGGAAATGTGAACACTTTGGAAAGTATAGAAGGTCCTTGAAGCATGGGGAGCATCTGCAGATAAGAAGACTGTTCTAAGTAGGAATTTTCATACACTGCATTTGAGTTGACGAAGCACTTTCATAATCATGATTTTATTGAATCTCCCAAGTATGATGACCACTCAATATCAAAATATTTGAGTAATAATAAAAGATGCCCCCTTTTAAAGTCAAAGACATAGACTGAATCTCCATGTCACCATTCAGAGTAGGTATATGGCAGAGAGATGTAGAGCCTGAAGAAGAAAAAAATGGCTTCTATGCAATAGGGCAGGAGGCAGGATTATCTAGTCCAGAATGCAATGCCGATGTGGATACCACTCAGAGAGAGACAGCTAGAGGTAACCAACTTCTGCTATTCCAGTCTCATTGCCAGGACATCCCCAACATGGAAATGGATGCAGAACAGGGACCATCACACTTCAGCCCACAGGCCAAATATGGCTTCTTGCCTATTTCTGTAAATAAAGGTTTATCGGAATGCAGCCATGACTGTTCATTTATGTACTGTCCGTGGCTGTTTGCAAACAATGATGGCAGAGTTGAGTAACTGCAAGAGAGATCATAAAACCTAAAATGTTTACTATTGACCCTTTGTTGACCCTGATGTAGAACACTGTACAGCATCAAACGCTGCTGAGACTTAAACATCTGTTCTNAACCATAGCCTTGACTAGACAGACCTTTGTTGGCAAAGTAATGTCTCTGCTTTTTAATATGCTATCTAGCATTTCAGGCAGGTTCTTTACCTCTAGCACCACCTAGAAAGTCCACTGATAGTGACAAATCCAGGGGAGGGGCTTCCCTAATGACTCAGATGATAAAGAATCTGCTTATGATGTGGGAGACACCGGTTCGATCTCTTGAGTCGCGAAGATCTCCTGGAGAAGGAAAGGGAAACACACTCCAATATTCTTGGCTGGAGAATCCCATGGACAGAGGAGCCTTGTGGGCTACAGTCCATGGGGTCACAGAGTCAGACACGACTGAGCGACTAACACTTTCACTTTGTTTCAATCCAGAGGAGGAGGTGAAGGAGGAAGGTGACCATTACCATGGTTTATAAAGAAAGAGCATTTTGAGCTGGACCTTTAAAGTCAAAAGATTTTTTTATCATTGTGTCTCCAAGAATGTGTAATATCAGGTTAGTTTATTCCACCCCTGGTAAGGATCTTCTGATCATTCTTTTCCTAGCTGTCCTTCCTTCCCTCCGTTTCTTTCCCCACCAATCACTTTCTTTAGATGGAAGTTCTTAATTTAGAATTCATGGGGGCAGGGGCATGCATGAGCTTCTGGAATCCTAGAACCCATTGTGTTTGTTTTTACTAACGTGCATTTTTGTGGGAAGATGATCCATAGTTTTATTCTGGTTGTCAAAGGCTTCTATTTAACTCCATTACATTAGAGGAAACTAGAAAAACATCCCACAAGTGAAAATGGTAAGTATTATGATGTCATATAATGTAACATTCTGAAAATTCAGCATATTCACTTGAATTTCAAAGACTCAAAAAGTGAGTACTCTCTCTTTGGCACTTATATATATACTATTATCAAATAAACGGCATTTCCCCTTGCACACACCAGTGACTACTCTCTAAGCATTTTAGAGAAATAAGAGACCTCAGAATTTAGGCACCCGACCTTGGTAGACCTTGCTGGCACTTTAGATGCGGCTGACATTCAGAGATTACAAGTTACATTACTGATTACACAGGCCGTTTCGCCCCATGTGGGGCAATGAATGGTCTAGCAGTCAGATGCAGTGGTTAAGTTCAACCTGGGAGTCTGACTGCTGAGGTTCAGCCTTGGCTATTAACCTTGGCTGTTGTTTCCCTTTAGCTTTGAACAAGACACTTATTCTCCATGTATTACTATAATCTTGTTTTGAAAATGAGGGTACTGCAATGCCTGTTTTTAATAGTTGTTGCAGAGAGTAAGTGGTTCATGCAAGATGATAGTAAAGAGGTCCACAGCTACTAAAATCTTGCCCTGAAGTCAGAGTGACAAGGTCACAGGGCCCAATGCCCACACTAAATCCTCCTCCTTTCTGCACTCACGTCCTCTTGTTCCCTGGTCTCTGCCATCACTGTTGTGCCAGGGCCCACTGTGGCTGTCTTCTTGTCTTCACGTGTGGCTTTCCCTGCCTNGTAGGACCCTGGCCAGAAAGGACCAAGCTCTTGATTGGTTGGAAGGCACATGGGAAAGGGATGTGTTAGCGATGATGCTAAGGATTCTGGTTTGGGCAATCCTGTGATTCGTCGTACCCAGGGGGATGACATGCCTTCTAAACTCCTCCACATGACTGGCTAGAGTGTGACTGGCATCCAAACTGCATAATTTGCCTTTTTCAGGCAAATGATCCTTAAAAGTTCCAGTTTTTCCTCTGCATCATTCACTGGGCCATCATAAAGCGTCTACTGTTGAAGGCTAAGGCAGGAATGGCAAAAACTCTCATCTAATCAGAGTGTATGAGTGTGGGTATGTGTTTGTGTACTGGAGTCCCTTGATGGGGAAGAGGTTCTTGTAGACGAAGAGCTCACTTCAATGACTCTATCGTGGTAATTAATATACTCCCAAGGCAGACTATGCTGCTGAAGGAAAGATAAGCTGCTCTCAAATTGGGGCAGATGTGATGCCAGGAAATGTGAACACTTTGGAAAGTATAGAAGGTCCTTGAAGCATGGGGAGCATCTGCAGATAAGAAGACTGTTCTAAGTAGGAATTTTCATACACTGCATTTGAGTTGACGAAGCACTTTCATAATCATGATTTTATTGAATCTCCCAAGTATGATGACCACTCAATATCAAAATATTTGAGTAATAATAAAAGGTGCCCCCTTTTAAAGTCAAAGACATAGACTGAATCTCCATGTCACCATTCAGAGTAGGTATATGGCAGAGAGATGTAGAGCCTGAAGAAGAAAAAAATGGCTTCTATGCAATAGGGCAGGAGGCAGGATTATCTAGTCCAGAATGCAATGCCGATGTGGATACCACTCAGAGAGAGACAGCTAGAGGTAACCAACTTCTGCTATTCCAGTCTCATTGCCAGGACATCCCCAACATGGAAATGGATGCAGAACAGGGACCATCACACTTCAGCCCACAGGCCAAATATGGCTTCTTGCCTATTTCTGTAAATAAAGGTTTATCGGAATGCAGCCATGACTGTTCATTTATGTACTGTCCATGGCTGTTTGCAAACAATGATGGCAGAGTTGAGTAACTGCAAGAGAGATCATAAAACCTAAAATGTTTACTATTGACCCTTTGTTGACCCTGATGTAGAACACTGTACAGCATCAAACGCTGCTGAGACTTAAACATCTGTTCTTAACACTCCTCTCCCTGGTCACCATGTATAATAAGTAAAGCTAATATTTATGTATTATTACAACTGTTCTAGTGGCTCACGTCAGGCATCCATTGCATTGGTCTATGGCTGTGCCCCACTGACGGCTAATTTTTAAAAATATTATCCTAGTGACAGAGGCTAGAAAGGTAAATACTCAGTTTCCCAACCTCCCTTGAAGTGAGATGTGGCCAAGTGACACAGTTCTATGCAGTTAAATGAAGGTGGAAATCTGCTCAAAGCATCCTGGGAAAGTTTTAACTTTAGTCTTTTCCTTCCTCTTCCTTCTTGGATACTGATATGATGCCTGGCACAAAACAGCCATCTTATGCACAATGTATAGAAAGAACTAAATCTCTAGAGGCATCTTCAAACAACTGCAGTAATGTTAACAACTGCCTATATGTAAACATCTTCCCAGGTGAGGAATATTAAATTCTATTTATTTAGACAACTATTATTTGGGAGCCATAATTTGGTGCTACCACATACACATCCTAACTAATATAGCACCCACAGGCCTCATGTATTCCAGGTCCCATTAACAAGGTCTTTCCTACAGGGAGATGGCTACACCATGCTCTTCCAATGTACATTAGACTCATCTAAATCCTTTGATCTGCTTCAAGTTCACCAGACAACTCTTGATTAGAACTTGCCTGGTGAATGGGTTGTGAGTCAGAGACAGCAATCCTCATCTTACTCTGCCAATGACTGACCCTCAATCTCCACACATCCTTCTTCCTCTCTCTAGAGTTTCAAATACTGTATCTATAAAATTTAAAAAGCTAGACCTCAATCTCTACTCTTTCCTCTTGATCTCTCACTCTGTAATTAAATTCTTTAATTCTAAAACTGCAGAATAAGTGACTAAAATTTTCCAGGGCATCTTCCCAACCCAGGGATCAAACTCTGGTCTCCTGCATTGCATGCTGATTCTTTACTGTCTGAGCCACAAGGGAAATCCAACATGACTATAAATAAGCATTAAAATAACTACAAACTTCCTGGTGATTGGTAGATGAGTGGCGATGGGGCCGATGGTATAACTCATGGTTAAAACAAAAGCAGAAGCTTATAAGATGACAGTTCTTACTAATGTAAAATCCAAAATATAAAGTTCAGAACATATAAAGAAGACAAAAGACCACTTAAAGGATAGTGCTTTAAACAGCGGGCCCTAAAAGAACAGTGCCAACACTAGCATACTCCTTTACTTCTCAAATATGCTTCACTCACCTTTCAATTGATATCAATAACATGTTTATTACAACATTCTTTTTCCACTAAGACAAAAATGATGACTACGAACAAAGCTAGGGGAGGTGATGGAATTCCAGTTGAGCTATTTCAAATCCTGAAAGATGATGCTGTGAAAGTGCTGCACTCAATATGCCAGCAAATTTGGAAAACTCAGCAGTGGCCACAGGACTGGAAAAGGTCAGTTTTCATTCCAATCCCAAAGAAAGGCAATGCCAAAGAATGCTCAAACTATCAGACAATTGCACTCATCTCACACACTAATAAAGTAATGCTTAAAATTCTCCAAGCCAGGCTTCAGTAATATGTAAACCGTGAACTTCCAGAAGTTCAAGCTGGTTTTAGAAAAGGCAGAGGAACCAGGCATCAAATTGCCAACATCCGTTGGATCATTGAAAAAGCAAGAGAGTTCAAGAAAAACATCTATTTCTGCTTGATTGACTATGCCAAAGCCTTTGACTGTGTGGATAACGACAAACTGTGGAAAATTCTGAAAGAGATGGGAATACCAGACCACCTAACCTGCCTCTTGAGAAATCTGTATGCAGGTCAGGAAGTAACAGTTAGAGCTGGACATGGCACAACAGACTGGTTCCAAATAGGAAAAGGAGTATNGGATCAAAATTCTGAAAGAGATGGGAATACCAAATCAGCTAACCTGCCTCTTGAGAAACCTGTATGCAGGTCAGGAAGCAACAGTTAGAACTGGACATAGAACAACAGACTGGTTCCAAATAGGAAAAGGAGTACGTCAAGGCTGTATATTGTTACCCTGCTTATTTAACTTTTATGCAGAGTACATCATGAGAAACGCTGGGCTGGAAGAAGCACAAGCTAGAATCAAGATTGCCGGGAGAAATATCAATAACCTCAGATATGCAGATGACAACACCCTTATGGCAGAAAGTGAAGAAGAACTGAAGAGCCTCTTGATGAAAGTGAAAGAGGAGAGTGAAAAAGTTGGCTTAGAGCTCACTAATCAGAAAACAAAGATCATGGCATCTGGTCCCATCACTTCATGACAAATAGATAGGGAAACAGTGGCTTACTTTATTTTGGGGGGCTCCAAAATCACTGCAGATGGTGATCACAACCATGAAATTAAAAGACGCTTACTCCATGGAAGGAAAGTTATGACCAACCTAGATAGCATATTGAAAAGTAGAGATATTACTTTGCCAACAAAGGTCCTTCTAGTCAAGGCTATGGTTTTTCCAGTAGTCATGTATGGATGTGAGAGTTGGACTGTGAAGAAAGCTGAGTGCTGAAGAATTGATGCTTTTGAACTGTGGTGTTGGAGAAGACTCTTGAGAGTCCCTTGGGCTGCAAGGAGATCCAACCAGTCCATTTTAAAGGAGATCAGTCCTGGGTGTTCATAGGAAAGACTGATGCTGAAGCTGAAACTCCAATACTTTGGCCTCCTCATGTGAAGAGTTGACTCATTGGAAAAACCCTGATGCTGGGAGGGATGGGGGCAGGAGGAGAAGGGGGTGACAGAGGATAAAATGGCTGGATGGCATCACCGACTCAATGGACATGAGTTTGAGTGAACTCCAGGAGTTGGTGATGGACAGGGAAGCCTGGCATGCTGTGATTCATGGGCTCGCAAAGAGTCGGACACGACTGAGTGACTGAACTGAACTGAACTGAAGGTATCATAGTTCAAAACAACGGTCTTGGCTTTCCTCCCAAGATTAAATTAATTTCGCACAGCCCATTTTCAAAGCCAGAGAAATGTTCACTGTATCTTAGAAAGATTTCCATCAGAAATATTGAAATAACAAATACTCTGTTATTTATAGGAATAAAATTCAGTTATTTAAAGAAATTCATTCCCTACTAATTTAGATAGCCACAGCTTTATGGAAGTGGGGTGTTAACTCTTTAACTTGGATACTTTGATTTGAATCAGTATTAGTGGTTTATGGGTTTTCCTGGATATTAATCGAATTCTACCAGGCATTTATAGAAAAACCTTCTTTTCCATTAACGGTATTGTAAGTATTGTGTTTCTTTTGATATGTCTACAGCCAAAAAAATACAACTATCCCCTAAAATCTCCTGGTGTTCGTCCATCAAACCCAAGACCAGGTACTATGAGACATCCCACACCTCTGCAGCAAGAGCCAAGGAAAATTAGTTATAGCAGGATCCCTGAAAGTGAAACAGAAAGTACAGCATCTGCACCAAATTCTCCAAGAACACCGTTAACGCCTCCTCCTGCTTCTGGTGCTTCTAGTACCACAGATGTTTGCAGCGTATTTGATTCTGATCATTCAAGCCCTTTTCACTCAAGTAGGTGTTCAAGTTTTAAGTGCTTTAAGTAACTGTGTTATATGTACTACAGGTAAAAAAGAATGTGTGTGTGTATAATATATATATATATATTTTTTTTTTTTGGTAAATTTGTAGATAAACCACATATCGTTTCCAAATATATTATTATAAAAGTATAAAATAAATTAGAACAGCCCTCTTTAAATGTATTATACTTTACTGATAGGCCTGGTGATTAAATTGGTAATTGAAATTTCATTTGAGCATTTGTTTTCAATTGGCAAATTTTAAAATGCCTCTCTGACTTCTAGAGGAAAGGAAGATAACTGCTAAAACTGCATGGACTAATCAATCTGATGCTTTAAATGTTTCCTCCAAAATTATATTTGAAACTGCTCACTACTTGATTTCTTTCTCACCAGATCCTGTAGTTTCTAATTTTATAATGTATCAAATTCACACTTCTACTTAACCCTTGTTCAGTCAACAGCATCTTATACAGTGCCTACTAATAAACTCCTGTGCTTTCAAGCCCAGCCATACAACTCTCACAGATTGCACACTGTCGCTCATTCTTTCCTATTTATAAATCAGTGCTGTCCAATAGAAATATTTATAATATGAGCCCCATATGTGACTTTCAAATGTTCTTTCTACATTTTTAAAATGCAAAAATTAAGTGAAATTAATTTAGATAATATATTTTATTTAACCCAGTATATACAAAATGTTGTCATTTAAACATGAAATCAGTATAAAAATTTACTGAGATATTTCACAATCTCAGTATTTGTCCTAAATGTTCAAAATGCAATATGTATTTTATACTTACCACAGATCTCAGTTTGGACTAGCCACATTCAAGCACTTAATAACCACATGTGGCTAATGGGTACCAAACTGTACAGCCCAGCCTAGCCCTTTGAGAGGCTACCTTCACTGTTGCCATTAATTTTAAAAATCAATTTCATATTGAGCTTTAAAGCCCTACTAAGATCTCAGAACCTTTTTTCATTTATTCATTATTAAATCAGAATTTGAATGCAGTTGCTTTTAACCCTTTCATAACCACTTCCACATGCTTTTCCACTGGCTATCTTAGCTCATTGTATAGTTCAAGTTCTCCCCTAATATTAGACATAATAGAATCCAATATTGAGAGGCATCCTGACATTGTTGGGGAGGTAGTTAAGCACTGACTTATGATTCCTAACTCCTAGTTTGTCATCTTAGTCTGCTAGTGAGCCTTCTGATTTTTAGATAAAACAGTTTTTTGGTGCCTTCTGTGGATTAAACTAGATTTTTTAAAGATTTCTTCCAACTCAGAAAATCTGTTTAAAAAAA
Organism: Neotragus pygmaeus; assembly: GCA_006410875.1. NCBI lineage: Eukaryota > Metazoa > Chordata > Mammalia > Artiodactyla > Bovidae > Neotragus > Neotragus pygmaeus. Next base: position 309,383 of record SJYV01012506.1, on the reverse strand, counting down.
ATTACTCTATGGAGTTCTATTATTTTGAGATTTGGTCCACTGCTACTGCTGCTAAATCACTTCAGTCGTGTCCAACTCTGTGTGACCCCATAGACGGCAGCCCACCAGGCTCCCCCGTCTCTGGGATTCTCCAGGCAAGAACACTGGAGTGGGTTGCCATTTCCTTCTACAATGCATGAAAGTGAAAAGTGAAAGGGAAGTTGCTCAGTCGTATCCGACTCTTAGCGACCCCATGGACTGCAGCCTACCAGGTTCCTTCGTTCGTAGGATTTTCCAGGCAAGAGTACTGCAGTGTGGGGTGCCACTGCCTTCTCTGGAGATTTGGTCCAGAATACTACTTATTTATTCCTGTGTTGAATATGTATTTGTAGTTATCCGTCAGTTTGTCTTTTCTACCACGTAAACTGTGTTTGTTTTAAGAATTACTACATCTTGGCTTTATTTGGCTACTGAAGATATTTTTTATAANTGAAAGGGAAGTTGCTCAGTCGTATCCGACTCTTAGCGACCCCATGGACTGCAGCCTACCAGGTTCCTTCGTTCGTAGGATTTTCCAGGCAAGAGTACTGCAGTGTGGGGTGCCACTGCCTTCTCTGGAGATTTGGTCCAGAATACTACTTATTTATTCCTGTGTTGAATATGTATTTGTAGTTATCCGTCAGTTTGTCTTTTCTACCACGTAAACTGTGTTTGTTTTAAGAATTACTACATCTTGGCTTTATTTGGCTACTGAAGATATTTTTTATAAGTTCAAGTAAAACCAGATAAAATATTACCCATTTCCCCAACTCGCCAACCTCCTAAATTAAGTAATAAAACCAGCACTTTTTACAGTATACCTGACTTAAAATTATTATTTATTATGACCCATTTAACTGTTTGAAGAGGTTTTTTCCTCGAGCAGATGGCTATGATCTGTGTTATAAAGATTCCCACGAGTGAATTATTGAAATCACATGAAAGCCATCGACTGCAAATTCTGTTTTTCTTATTTAAGTAGCTAAAAATGAAAGATGTGGAGGAACAGGAGATACATATTTCATTCCCTACTAGTGCTGAATCTTTAAATGATTAGTCAAACGGGTGAAAAGAGTCATTTTGGAATGCAATGCTCTGGATCATTGTTTTCTCATATGTGGCAGTGGAATAATATTGACTTAAAATAGCTGGACAGGCAAAGAAACTACTGTAGCAGGAATTAGGCTTCGTAATCTTTTCCCTGAGGATTTTTTCAGTTTCTCTTTCTTTATGATAAAAGGAAACCCCGTTACTATTCCTTTTGTCCTTAGTAAAAATTTAAAATAACAGATTTTGAAATTAAGAAAGCCAGTACAATACAAAACCATCTGTAAACTCAGTTAATTCCCTCCTTAAAGCTTATCTATGGATATTAAAGGTCCTTACCTGCTTTTGACCCCACTCTGCTTAACAGATCTGCTAGTGTTAATGGGGGGAGGGACCAGCGGTCACCAGCGCATCCAACTTGGTACTCATTGTGTTGCCACTACCGCAAATACCTACTTCCTTGCTGTCCTCAGGGCCTGGCAGGAAAGAGCTGCTGTACCTACATTTTTAAGTCATCTGGACATATTCCACTCAGTACGAAGAGGCAGAAAGGCATTGCAAAGCAAAGACATTGCTTAAGGTTTTCAAAAGGCGAAATTTGACTAGAATTTTTTTTAATCAGTTTTACTAATTGTTTTTCCTTTTTTTTTTTAGTTTTTCCCCAAAATTTACCTTAAAAACAAAGATTAATTTCTTCAGTCAATATCTGTCAATATCTCATTTCTTGCTAAATAAGCTTGGACACATCTTCTCTGGTAAGGCTTGCAATCTTACTGAGAGATTAAAAAAATAATCATAATAAAAGAAACTCATAGTTAAATGCTTGGCCAGGGTTAAATGCTTTGATTCTGTTTGCACTATGATTTTTTTTCATCTCTCAGTAAGATTGCAGAGACGATGTATAAGTTTTAGTTTACTGACAAAATGCTAAATGAGTGAAGATATAAGTGCAATAGAAGTTCACACGAAGATGACCACAGAATGGGCAGGAATGGTCACAGAAAACTTTGTGGTGAAGACAGAGAGGGAAGGAAACTGGCCACCTACCTACTGCTGCTATACATATCCTCACATTCAGAGCCCTGCTCTACACCTTGCCCTTCCCAGGTCCATCTCTCAGGCAATGATGACAGTGGCTGGGAAAAGGGAAAGACCACCAGCTTTGTATCTGTGGCTCTAGCATGGAGAGAGGAGGATGAAGTGCTCTTGATACATTGCTGTTGAAGGTTGCCTGATGCTAAAAGGGAGCCATGGGCCTGGCCTGGTCTGCGTGCTAGAGATGAGCTTTACCCCATCCTTTAGGAGGGAAAGCTTTAACAAGAAAAGATATATTTTAAGCTGGAACGCAAAGCTTTTCTTTGTAGCAGATTGTTGTAGGTGACTAGTTTCTGATCACTTACATTTGCATTTAACAGGCTTTTGTGAATTTAAGAAATTATCCATGATTTGTATAATTTTTTTCTATAGGAAAATGCTTATTTTTATTCTCAGAATGACTCAATTATAAATTGGAGGTTATCGTTCCACAGTGGTTTCAACCCTGACTGAAAGTTATAATCCCCTGGAGAGCTTTAAAAAAATACCTGTATGCTCAGTCCATGCTTGTATTAGACCAGCACTGGCATGTGGGCATCAGTATTTTTAAAAACCTTTCAGCAGGGCCTAATGTGCAGCCACAGTGGAGAAACCACAGATCTGTTATTTGGGATTTGTACTTAACCAGCTGATGCTACTTTTTGATTAACTAGATTTCAGCCCTAAGTCACTTTCAGTAAATTTGTTCAGTACCCAGCTGACAAGAATTCCTAGTATATATTTCTTGAGATATATAATGTATAATTCTCAAAGAAATTTTTATAGCATTTTCCAAGCAGTAAGACTAAGCAATTAGTTTGAAGTGACAAATCAGAAAAGTGCCTCAAGTTTACACATAAATCTAAGCCTTTGCTGTATATACATTAGACCAAAGCCCGGCCTACAACTGTGTGCACAAGTATGTATGGGGAGGTATAATCATTATTTCTAAAAGCCTGCAGTTGGTAGCTGTCATTAGCTTATGTTTTGATTTTACTCCTATATTGTACTAAGTATACAACATGTTCTCAACACTTATCTCCAAAAAGCATACTTATTTCCTTCCCCCAAAAGTGGAAAATACATAAGTAGTAAGCACTGGAGCAGATACTCCCTTTAAACCCCTGTAATGTTAGTGAAGAGAATCTCATTTGTAGTGAAGAGAATCTTTGACACAGCAGCAGCATTATTTAATGTCAAAAGTATAAAAGTGAATTTTAATCTTTTGAGAGCTAACTTACTAGAATTCGCTGGATTGCTACCCTCAGTAACCGTAGCCTCCAAATAAATATCAGTACATATGGAAAGGAGGTAGTAGGCTATGTTATTTGAAATCAGAGCTGTCTGGGAAACAAAAACACTATATCTCTATAAGCAGTCAAATTAATGGTTCTGCCAGCTAAACCTAGGATGTAAAATTTTACTTGTTCTGACCAAAGAAGCTAGAAAAAGCAACAGCCCTAATCGTTTGAGTGATTGTTTGTTGTGCAAAAATGAGAGAGAGAAACCTGAATTAATCAGCTCAGTCTCATGCTAGAGTTATGGCTTTAGCCTCTTAGATGTGATCTGTTCAGTATGTTGGTGATATGAGGCAGTGTAACCTAAACGACTGTATTGATTTAGAACCAGTATAGATCCTCTGGCTTTTGTCTCAGTTTTTCTACTTTAATGCTCTCAGGGCTTTGCATTTTATAATTTTCAATTTTTTTCTTAAAAGAATTAGTATTGTTGAAATTAGATATTCAAAAATTATCAGTTTCCTGTATAAATAATGTGTCTAAGCACCAAAAATGTTTAATGTTATTTTAAGTGATTAAAAATATAGAAGGAGAAAAGCTATATCACTTTCAGCTTGTTGTAATATCCAAAGCTATAGTTATTTTGTGATGAACACATGCCCTAAGAACATTTTCTAAGGTATATATATACTAATAATAATAATAATGGTATTTTTATAACATAAATTCATTATTTACTACTTATTTTCACAAGTTTGGGTTTTCAAAATAATCCTTAGTGAATGACATATTTCTGTATGTCCAACTGAATTCTTTGCTCACATTGGGTTTATACATTTTTTGGAAGTCTTCCATTAAAATAGAAGGATATTGTAGTTTTCTCATGAATGCTTTTTCATTTAATTTTTATGATATCAAATAGTAAATCTAAAACAAATCTTCAAAATTCCCAATGATATTAATGCAATTTAATTCCTTTTCTTAAAAGTAAGTAGTAATGAGCTTTTGCTAAACTGTTCTTTCATTCTTTAAAACTAGAATGACAGAAATAACATTTCTATTATAAATAAATTTTTACAGATGAGTTAAATATATTTCTGAAAGAAAAAAATCTACTTTTTCTTGTTTCCTTTCACAGGCAGCGATACCGTCTTTATCCAAGTTACACTGCCCCATGGCCCAAGTTAGTATATTTGGTTTAAGACTCATAATTTTTGCTTTGGCTTTAAAAATTAAACCAAATGTAACCTTTCCTGCTAAAACTCGTCTTGGGTCTGGCAGCATTGGTGCCTTGCTTTGCAGCATCTTAGAAGTGAGGCCTTCACTTGTACTATCTTTTGATCATAAATGATTTGCTTAAACTTATATAATTCTCATGCTTTTTGTAAAACCTTTCTTCTCTTTTGAAAGAACATTATATTATATGGGTGGCTTCCACATTTAACCATTTCTCGTTTCCAACTCTGGAGTTCTAATGCCCAACTTAAAAAAAAAAAAAAGCGAGAGCATGCATGCGCATATGAGAATGTTGGCAGCTACATGCAGTATCTATGTCACAAAATACACTTAGGCTGGGGACAGCACAGGCTGTAGGCAAATGACTTATTTGAATTTAGAACAGCTATCTTATAACTGTGACTATCTGTATTATATAACCTAATATTTATCACTGACAAGCAAAATAAAGTTCCAGTGTAGGTATTTGTTTTTAAAGTACTAACAATTCACCAACTATCCCATAAATTTTAAGCCAATAGATTGTTTTTGGCTGTCCTTCATACAAGTGATTTCAGAATGTATGCAATGGAAAATAGTGTTATAAGCTAACTTACAAAGTTTCATAAGAAGAAAGGTAGGTGATCAGAATGTTGCTCATTTAAATAATATCAATACACAAAGTACTCTAAGTTCTATCTTGTTNTGTCCTTCATACAAGTGATTTCAGAATGTATGCAATGGAAAATAGTGTTATAAGCTAACTTACAAAGTTTCATAAGAAGAAAGGTAGGTGATCAGAATGTTGCTCATTTAAATAATATCAATACACAAAGTACTCTTAAGTTCTATCTTGTTATAACATTTAATTGACAAAATTAAAACTGTCAGTGTTTAAAGGAAAGAAAACCTGCCAAATACAATTTTGAATGATCATTTAAGTGTTTTTTCACATTTTTTTCATTGTGCTGATGTACAGGTTAACTTAACATTAACTTATTAATGTTTTTCAACGTGTAGTTATTTATATGCCTATATTAAGCCCTTATCATAAATGTTTGTAAGATAGGTTACAATTAGAGGCTTTTACTTACCTTTTTAGTGCCAGTTCATCAGTTTACTCCTAAATCAGGTTCACTAGATTCTAGTGTAATTTCTGTTTTTATTATCAGCATAGCCTCAGTCATTTTAAATGTGTTCATCACAATGAAAAATTTTGGATTAGAATGTGATGAACCTGACTTTGCTTCTCCACCAAGGAGAGCTGATACCTAAGCAAACTGAAGAGATCCCTCCCCAGGACAGGATGGCAGGGAGAGACATTGGAGAGAGTGGTTAAGACCAGAAAGTATTCCCAAAGACTATCCAGTGAAGGCAAGGAAATTCCATACTAATACAGTCAGGGTGGGGGCGGGGTGGGAAATGAGCCCATCATAAAAGGTTAACAAAAATTACCATTCCAAAAGTTTTTAATAGTTTGCTCTCTCCCAGAAAATTCCAGTAATAGATTAACAATGGAAATGTTATTTTCTTCAAGAAGTGTAACAACAGAATAATTTAGACAGCTTTTTCTCTGAAAACTCTGCTGAGAAATTTCTGCATGCTTTCATAGCAGTTTGCTTTAATAAAGAAAGTACTGTTGGGTGTTGCTTTATTGAACTGCTTTTGAGACTTCTGTACATTTCCTTTAATAAATATAAACAGGATTGATGATATAAAATTCCTGTGAACTTTTCAAAATTGTACCATCCTACAGGATCTGCTTCAGTATCATCTATAAGTTTAACCAAGAGCACTGATGAAGTGCCTGTCCCCCCTCCTGTTCCTCCACGAAGACGGCCAGAGTCTGCCCCAGCAGAATCTTCGCCCTCTAAGGTAAAGTAGAACATCTGGTTATCTGGAGACTGAAATCATTGCAGTTCCATTATAATCAAGTGCTCATCTCTCATTGAGTTCTAATGGAATGAGGTATTGGGGCTTAATATATTGAGTTTAAACCAGAATTAAGTATGGGTTTACCATTCAGTAATGTTTATTTCCTTTCTTCTGAAAACAGTTTTCTGGTAGGTTTTCAAAATACTTATAAATCTAAATATGGGTACTGTCCAAAAAAAAAGAAACCCACAAGTTTAACCTATAATTTAAGAGTAATGTAGTCTCAAACAGTTCTTTAAAAAGATAGAAAGAGATCTGAAGCTATATATGAAGGCGCGTTTTAAATGAAACTATATCTCAGTGCTAAATGTTACATATCTAAGCCTGTAACAGGTGAATCTGACAGGATTTTAAGTGGGATTTTCATGAAAATTCCAGGTCAGAAGAGACCTTCACAGTTCATAATAGCTATTTTTTTCCTACCTGTTTAAATTTCTTTCTTTGCCAACTGTTAACATGATTCAGTGGTCTCAAAAGTGTCCAGAGAGCAGAGCACCTAGGCAAGGGAAACTCTCTGCAGAATACCATGAAATGCTATTATACTAAATTTAACACTATGAAATTGATAGGTAACATGCTAAATGGAAATGATCTTATATTAGATTGAGTGATAGGTAAGCAGCAGCAAATAAAATTTTGAGAAGAATAAAAACTTAACATTGAAGGAAAAATACTTTTTTAATGGATGAACTGCCATAACCTCCAATTTAAAGCATATGGCAAAACTCCCTGATCCACACCTAGAGTTCTTCCAATAACGTATTTGAAAACCCAGCTTAATTCTTAGTATATTCATGGTGCTACATATGTCATTAATAAATGTCTTTTTTTTCCCATTTATGTTAGATGATGTCTAAGCATTTGGACAGCCCCCCAGCAATTCCTCCTAGGCAACCCACATCAAAAGCCTATTCACCACGGTATTCAGTATCAGACCGGACCTCTATATCAGACCCTCCTGAGAGCCCTCCTTTATTACCTCCACGAGAACCCGTGAGGACACCTGATGTTTTCTCAAGTTCACCACTACATCTCCAACCTCCCCCTTTGGGCAAAAAAAGTGACCATAGTAATGCCTTCTTCCCAAACAGCCCCTCCCCCTTTACACCACCTCCTCCTCAAACACCTTCTCCTCATGGAACAAGAAGGCATCTGCCATCACCACCATTGACACAAGAAGTGGACCTCCATTCCATTGCTGGGCCGCCTGTTCCTCCACGACAAAGCACTTCTCAGCATATCCCTAAACTCCCTCCAAAAACTTACAAAAGGGAGCACACCCACCCGTCCGTGCACAGAGATGGACCACCACTGTTGGAGAATGCCCATTCTTCCTGAGTTCCTCTGGACCAGGATGTACGTTTTCCTAGCCCCAGATCCATTGCTGGCGATGGATGCACTGAGCGTGCCAGCACTGAGGAGTTAAAATGAGAACTCCAAACACTAACGACTCTACTTCAAGATGCAGTCATAAGACAAGGAATTTTAACACGGACATAATTATAAAGTGAATATGGAAAGGTTGATCTAGAGGAAGTGGACAACTGATTTCACCAGAAAATCAAGTAAAGAAACCTTTTGCCAGCCAGTAAGCAGGAGTCCTCTTTTTGTGAAGTGATCTTTATCATTAAAGGGATGGAAAACAGTCTAGTGTCCAGCAGGCCCACATGATGACAGTTTTTGTAATTCAAAATATTATGCACTTTTTAAAAAGAAATCTTAAACAGGGATCTTCAAATCCTCCTTTGTTTTCCTTTGCTTTTACTCGTCCTACTTTAGAATATTTTCTTAAAAATCATTCAGAGGACTGTGAGGAAGGGCTGTGGTACCTGCCCTTGTTGGAATCAAGGCCCAGCACCATACTGCAGTCCTGTTTACAGATTATTACAGTGAATTGAATGGGTACCGAGGCTTCACCAAAGAGGTACTTTTTTTTTTTTTTAGAATAATTATGCCAATTTTAAGAGCATCGC
>SJYV01012506.1:186276-299441 GCA_006410875.1 Neotragus pygmaeus | reverse complement strand
GGTGGTGTTGCCTTCAAACGAAGTTTTGTGTCATTAACAATGACAGAAGAACTCTTCTAAAAATGTAACTGTCAAGCATATGATTTACATTTAGGAGACTGTTAATCTTTATGCTAGATTGTCATTTCCCCCCTTTTCCCACAGAGGTTTACTGGTAATCCATGTCATGGCTTGTAGCTGTCCCTCTAACGATACTGTGGAAATGCAGTCGCCCGGTGGGAAAGGCGCACTTGCTGGGCATCGCTGACACCGGTCATGTTTGACTAATAGTTGGGTGATCAGCATATCTAGAATTACCTTGCCTTGCCTAAATCATGTGTATATAGTGAATGTGATATAATATACCTGGCAGGTCTGTTTTAATTTAATTGAATAAAGATACAAATACTTTGTTTGGCTGGCATATATTAAATTATTATATGAGAAAATGGTTGATTCTTATTTCTTTCAGTTGAAACACACACACACACAACACTAAGCATAAGAGCACGTATTGTGGTACGCCTTGGTTTCTAGTTCTGGATGTATGTATTCCTCTTAAAGGAATGATCTAAAGTTGCAATTCAGCATGTAGGAAAATATTTGGTTAGAATAGGATGGGTATCTTTTAAGCAGAGCTTTGTAAGGTTTTTAATTTCCTAGGTAACATGTATTACAGTTTGTTAAAGTTTATATTAAACATTCTACCTTGCCTGAGGTCTTTGCTCTATCAGAACTATTCATAATAGAACATCTACCTACATCATTAATAGCATAATATGGATTATTCATTAAACCTATGTACTGACCTTCTGAGTCTAACAAATACTGTGACTGAAATGCATGCAACTTGTTGAAGAGAAAAAATGTTATTAATCTCCACTATAATATCTGTGAAGTGTGCAGTATTCCATCCTTAGAGAGTCATCAGTTCCATCTGTATCTGCATGTGTCCTCTGAATAATGAAGTAACATTTCAGCAGTTCTGTTAACCATGCCATTAGAGGCATTTTTAGAAGTGCTGCATCATGGTGGAAACCTAGTACTTTAATAATTTTCTGTGATATTTATTACAGCATTAAATGTACATCACAATAGTAAAATATATAGTCCTTTAAGACCAGAATGTTGGTTGCATCATCATTAAGCAATCCATCCTGCCATATCCTTTCTTATTTATTTGTTAGAGTTGAATCTTTTGTTTTTAATATTTGTACCATTCCTATTAGGCTAGCCACTTTTATGAAATGTCTCCTTTCAAAAGTCTCCCCCCAAATTTATTTCAAATCCACTCGTTTGCAGAGCGTCCATAAGACCATTCAACAAGTACTTATCTACACCTACTTACTAGTGCTGCTACAATTAATCATAATACACATTCCAGAATTTCCATGACTTTTTATTAGACCAGCCTCATCATCCCTAGGATTTCCCTTTATGTGTCTTATGCACACTTCTCTTTAATTTCCCCAACCCTAACTCCAAATGAGAACCTGAGAAAAGTCACATTGGAGCCCATTCAGTATCCCTCTGGCCAGTGTGTTAGCCTTCTAATAAGGTAATGACCTCTTTTCAACCTTCCTGATTGCATAAAGAAGAAAAACTCAGATTTGAAGTTCTAATCATACTTCTTCCAAAGGGAAGTATTCTTTTACCCTGGTGGTTCTAGGCGACCGCTTCACTGTGCATCAGCTGTATATGCATTGTGGATAGAGGATATTTGTACTCTGAAGTGTAAAAGTGGGGTCAAAATATTTTCTGCAGTGGTAACTTGATTAGAAAAATTTCAATTGGATGTCCTTAAACAGTAGTGAGAAAACTGTATCCTTGCTCTCTTTGCATGTGAAGCATTAACTCACTGGCAGATTTACTCTTTGTAGTAACTGAAATCTACTTAATCCAGGGACAAGAAGTGGCTAAGAAGATAAATGCATCACCACAAAATTCTGCTTTTGAATTCAGGACATTACAAGACAGTCAGTGCAGCATGACTTTCCTAAACCACATTCCAAAACATGGAACATTTCTTTTAGAGATGGAAATGCTCTTAGTTGTTTCATTATCTTTGGATCAACAAAATGAAAATATTTCAAGGCTGAATTTACCTACATGGGCCAATAACCAATATAATAGAAAGGGAGGCTTTTCACATCTAAGTACTTTTAAAAACAGAAACAAAGTATATGTTTCTAAATTTATTGAAAGACAGGTTATTTACTCTTTCCACATCTCCAAAAGTATTTTAAGACTACAAATGATCAGGAAATGTATAAACATCAAAAGTTTGCTTAATTAAAGGTTGTTGGATATCAGATTATGTGTTCAGTAGGTTACTACACTCTAACAACTCAAGAATTTTTTAATGATTCTGAATTTAGCGAAGAGCATGCCACCCTAATTATACTACAGTTAACAGAACAGTGTAGTGAACTGTACTTTTTCAGTTGGAGGCTACATTGTGGTTCCAAATTCCTTAATGTGTTTTTCTCTACATTAAAAATTAAACCAAAAATTAGTTTGTATCTATGATCACTATCTTGTCTTAATTCTCAAATTTAGCTCACTTTAATCATGTACCTCATCATTTGTCTTATAATGACAGCTTAAATTGAGAGTTTTAAGTGGCTCAGCAAAACCTAATGCAAATGGAGGGGGGGATAATTCCAATTTATTAGTGTTATACATATTGAGGAAAACCTATTTTTTTCCCCTCCAGATTCAGAAAGAAAAACCATTTATTTCTTGGTATTCTGCTGCTATAGGTAGGTTCACTTATCTTTTAACCTATATTGTATGACTGTTGTACAAGTGTAGGTCCTATGGAGTTGCACATTAATCTTTACCAGTAAAATAAGCATCACAGGGTTAAAACCAGTTTGGCTGAAAGAATTATGCAGTAAAATTATTTATAAGGGAAAGTGGTGACTTAGTTTGTTTATTCAATATTTTTCTTTTGAAGCATCTCATTAATTTTAAAATCATTTCATAATCCTTTATACATGAGCCAATGAAATATTTTGAGCTCTAAACAAAAGCATGAAGTCTAAATGATAAATCTGAACAAAAGCACTTGTAACTTTTTTTTGTAAATTTCATGCCTTATTTTCCATTTTTGACACCGAAAAGTGCATTTTCTGTCAACTGTGAGCAAATTTCCCTTTTGCCTTTAATGAAAATAGTGCATTAAGTAGCCAATTGCTGCAGAATTACAGAGCAAGTTAGATCTGTAAAGGTGGATCACATTGGACTACCACTCAAAGAAACAAGATGCATAGCAGATGGAAGTCACACGTGTGGCTTTAGGGAGAGCGCACCTGTGCCAGATGCATGCCACTTTTCAGTAGCTGCCAAATGTGCCTTTAATTAAGAACATCTCTAATTTTTTTCTTCAGATCAAGTCAGCATTTGGGGGCGGGATCAGGGCAGGGGACTCTGGGGTGCAAATATCTGGTGAAACCCACCAGAGAAGAAGCCTTCGTTTGTCAAAGTGACACGAATAACTTTAGTTGAAACATGTTTGTGTATATATATGTGTATTTGCCTTTGTTTAGTAGCACGGTTATTTGCTAAAATAATTGTCAAAAAAATTGCTCTGTCAGTCTTACTTTGATGTAAAAACAAAGTGCAGTCTACACATCTAATACAGCCTTTGTACCTAACCATGTTCGTAGGTAATCTTTGTACTCTGTGTGCAGCAGTATTTGGTTTGCATTTAAAGTGAAAATAATGGCTGTTATTTTTCTGGCATTACTAAGATAAACCGAAAAATAATAAAGAAAAATGCCTTACATAGCCCACACGTGTATTATTTTTGCCTGTGTTTATTTTAGGGAGCAACATTTTAATGTCATCAGTGACTCTCATTTTAGCTCATACTCTGTGGCAATAGTTTGCTCTTAATCATACTTTGCTTTGAGGTGCTTTTTTCTGTATCACAGTATTATAAAAGCAGTTGAATACTTCCTCCTGTTGCACACTCTATGAATAGAGTGAGTGGGAGGACATTGGGATGAAAATTATTGCTTTAGTGACCTTGGGTGTTACTTGGATAAGTTGCAGAGGGAGGGCTGAGGCATTTGTATTCCCTAAAAGAAGTTTTAAGATACCACAGTTCCTCGAAAGGCAGGTTTTGCTGAGACCTGCTGAACATAGCAGACTGACATTCAGCAATTCTTTGTAGGCTTGGCAGGAAAAGATATAGCTTACAGCTGCACACTGCAAAGAATTATGCAAATGTGAGGTCATTCACGGTGAACTACAGAATGTGAAAACTCGTGATCCTGAGATTAAAGCATCTGATTCCTGGTATTTGGAGGACTGCTTTCTGAAACAGTTAAAATTCACTGGGGTTTTTTTGTTTGTTTTTAACCCCTGGTTTAAAGACCCAAAATCATTAATTTGTACAAATTCCATTTGTAGTCCACTGTGAAATCCAAATATGTATTATTGGGTATATTCTAGGTAATCAATTTAATAGCTATAGGAAGATAACATTAATATTGATTAGTCAGACCTGATTTCAAATTTGCTTTTGAAACACCACTTCTTTTGAATTTTAACCAGGTGGTTTGCCTTTTTACTTAGTCACTAGCTCATCATAGATTCAGGGCACTTGAGCCTCTAGGGTTCAGCAGAGACTACATTTTTGCAGATAGATGCAAATGGCAGGGAGGACTTTCCCGTATAGCCATTCTACTATTTTAGGACTCTTGACTGTCATTGGAGACAAGAAAGAAAGCTACAGCCCATTTTTAGAAGCTGGTTTCTCTACCGTCATGACTCATCTAGAGAAGGAAAAACCACTGTCGGCAGATTACAGGCAGGTGCTTTGGAGTCAGATTTCTGTGTTCACCTTCTGGTTCCATGACCCAGTAGATGTGTAACTTTGAAGGAGGTATATAAGTAATGTGAGTCTCTGTTTCTCAGTACACAAGGTTAATAGATCTACCTGGGACTATTGTGAGCTTTAAAGGTAAGATGTGTAAAACCCAATGCCTTTCACAGAGTGAGTGTTTAATAGTAACTAAAGTTATGCGGGATATATCTTCAGAGTTTGCCTGTTTTTACATATCTGTTAAAGAGTTTGATTTCATCCTGAAGTTCCCATAATTTGATTACGTACCATATAGCTTCTTTAATTTTCACTGTCATTTAGATTGGTTTTGAGTGACCTTAGTTATAAACATTTGATAAGGGCCCATCTGACTATTCAACATTCAACAAATATTTATTGTATCTGATACAGTTTTGATATTAGGAATGTAGCAATGAACAAAACAGACAAAAATCCTTATCATCATGGGACTGGTAATCTAGTGAGGAAACGTAGACAAGAAGTAGTAAGAACAGATATATGTAAGAATATTGTAACTGCTATCAACAAAGGCCAGGCCAGATGACAAGCAGAGGCAGGGGAAGTGAAACTCGACCAATGTGGGGAGAGTCAGCCTCGTGCAGGAGGGGACACTGAGTAACGCCTTGCAGGAGGTACAGGAATGAGACATGCAAGTATCTAGGAAAAGAAGACGCCAAATCACAGGGAACAGCTGATTCAAGTGTGGAGACAGGAGCATGCTTAATATATCTGAGGAATGGCAAGGCTGCTTGTGTCTGGAGAAGAGGAACATGAGTGAACAGGAGATGCCGTCAGGGGTTTAAGGGGCTCCAGACCCTTTGTCATGGCTTTCCTTTCTGTTTGAGAGAAGGAGAGCCCTTAGAGGGCTCGATGTGATCAGATTTACATATTAACATCACCCTGGCTCTCATTCTGGCTGCAGTGTTGAGAGTAGTTCGAGGTTATGAGCGGGAATAGGGCAGCTAGCCCAGCAGATTGGCCAGGGTGACGGCAGAGGAGGTAGTGAGGAGAGGTCGGAGCCCTAATATGTGGCTGATGACAGCTAAATTGCTGATAGACTTGATGTTGGGTTTAAGAAACAGAATTGTCAAGGAAGACTTCCAGATTTGGGGCCTGAGCAATTGAAAGGACAAAGTTATCAATAACTGAAGTGGGGAAGATTCAGCTGAAACAGGCTTGGGCTTCAATAAATACAGAAGACATCTGAGACGTGCCCAGGAGACGTGGAAATGTTGAGTCTGGAGTCTGAGAGAGAGTTCACTGTTGAAGATATAAAATTGGGAGTCTCATAAATGTTATAAAGGCAACAAACCAGATAGGATCACCAAAGAAGAGAGTACAGACTGGAAAAAGAAGAAATTTAAGCAAAGAGCCCTCGGGCATTGTAACATTAAAGGAAAGGAAGCGAGGAGGAACCTACCATAGAATAGGAAAGGGAGCTGAAAATGGAGAGCCTGGTGTGCCCCTGAGGCCTAGCACGGAAATAATTTCTGAAGAAGGAAGTGATCAGCATGCCCAGTGCTATTTGATACGGGGAGTAAAATGACAAAATTCTTTTTGGCAAGGGTGAAAATCACCAGCGCCCCTGACAGAAGCAGTCAGGGGAGTGCTGTGGAATGGGAGGAAAGAAGAGTTTCCCCTTTTAGGTTTTAGATCAAAGGAAGCCAAGAATTGAGACAGAGCTAGAGCAATCAAGTTTCTTTTGCTTAAAATGGGAGGGAAAAAAAAGTGTGTTTGTATGCCAAAGGGTTTGCCCCCGTTGTAAAGGAAAATATGATAATGAGAAGAGGGGATGGGCTCTAGCGCTAAGTGGAAACAGTCCACTTAGAAACACAGATGGGACTCACACCAGCCCTTTACAGCAGATACCCACGATCTTCAGATGAACAGGTTTATATACGTGAGGAAGAAACACACATTCAGTCTTCCTGCTAAGGATTAGGAGCACTGAATGCTACTATCTCTGAAAGGAATGAAACAAGAAGGAATAAAAATATCTCTACAAAGATATTTAACACATTTGATAACTTATTAAAGATTATGCACTAAGCTCTTTGAAAGCAACAATAAATTATGGGAGCAAGTTATTTGGCTTAAGTACAAAAATACTATTTCAAATGTCTGATAATTTCCCAAAACAGTATTTTCAGCACTGCTTACAGCACATTCTTACATTCTTCTGTGTTTAAAATTTAGTGTCACACATCAATTTCTAAACATTTCCCTTAAAATATAGAAATCTCTCTCCCATCAGTTTTCTCAACCTTCTTTTAATCTATTTCCTTTTTGAAAAACTGCCTCACCCTTTTTTCCCTCAACCCCTCCCTACCATGTGAGATTCACTGGCCTCTGCACAGATACTAAGATGCTCCCAGGCTGAGTGGGGAATGTAAAAAGAGTCAAATTAGCTCTCAGGTTATGAGAATCCCCAGTTTTCCCAGAGCATCCCTGTTTTAGCCGCAGGAAGGAAGTTTAGCATTGTGATATTTCAAGAGAAAATCTAGTCTGAAAACTAGACTTAATTTTACTATACAACTTAATGTAAGACATTCATTTTATCATGTTTCTAAGTGCATGCAATTGATTATTCAGAATATATAATTTTACCAGTTTCTTATAAAGAACACTGATCACATATATATTTTTCATCAAATGATAGTAGAGGACACAGACGGTAAATTAATTCAAAAAGAGTCATTTGGGTTTTCATGAACTATCAGTTTTCTGTAACTCAAGGTAAGTAATAATCCTTTATTCTGTCCTAAAAGTCAATCTGTGTTTAGGAACTGAGTTTTGTGGTTTATATACTGACTCATTCAACTTACTGAATTGAAGTAGTGGCTCTCAAATTTCAGTGGGCCAAAGAATCACCTGAGTGCATTTAAAATGCAGACTCATGGGCCCCACTCTGAAATATTACAATAGAATGGAACTTAAATGTTACCCAGGAATCTTCAATTTTCTAAGTGCCCTCATAGGGAAGATAATATATTCATACAGACTTGAAGGAGGTGAGTGATTATGACAGGAGATGCTATAGAAACACTTTTCGAAGGGTTTTCCTTGAGCAAGCAAGAGACAGTAATTTCAAGAAGTTTAAACTATGATGAAATAACCCACCACATGGATCCCCAGAAAGTTGGTCCATAAACTCCTGGTTCTATGAGGTTCCAGTTCTGGAATCAGAAAAGCAGGACAATCCTTGCCTGGGGTTCTGTACAGACCTCACAAGAAAGCAGAGGGAGCCAGTAGCCACTCCCAGCCTGGGCAGAAACAGCCACTTCATTTTTGGTGGAGTGCTTCTTTCTGCTAATTCACTCAAACACTTCCAGAAGCTGGCAGTGGTCTCCTTTGTAAACCATGCTTCTCCAGAGGACTGGAGGCAACAAGTTTTAGCAGTTCCCAAGTCTTCCACACCCTGACCTCATCCCTAGTGTGACATCAGTTAAATATCATTAATCAATATCATTAAAGATCCTGTCTCCTCACTCAGTTTACAGTGCTACCTATAAAGCTTATGAAATCAGCCAGTACAACCTGGAAGAGTAGCAAACTTCTCTTTAATGGAGAGATGTTCTCTAATGCAGACGCTGTGAAAGTGGTAGTGGTGCCTTTACCTGCTTCTGATGACAACTGTATTTTATTTCCTTTGCAATTGATATTTTTCTTTTAAAAAAGACAGGAAACTAAAGTGACAACCCTGAAACTCTTTGACAAATTCTGAGTAGAAATTAATTTCTGTGGTCTCTCTCTTTTAGAGCACCCCCATTAATGTCGATATCAGCCATTTACTGAGCACCTACTATTCTAGAGATGGAAAGAATTTCAAAAGCTCTGGTATGGTTCCTGCCCTTGCAGAGTCTTACATTCTTGTTGGGAAGACGAGACATATCCATCAAAAGATAGACAAGTTGCACCACAAGAGGCCACAGAAAGATGAGGCTTAGATTTGGGTCTTAAAGATTAGCAGAGAAGGAGGCCAGAGGAAAGACGTGAAGCAGGAGTGAAACTGAGCAAGGTGCATGGCTTGCTAGGAAATAATAAGAGCCCAGCTTAGCTGAGGCACAGTAGTTCACCCGGACTGCAAATATGGAGAGAGGGGCCAGAGAAAAAATTGGAACTGAACTGGAGGGAGAGAGATTGAATGTCAAGTCAAGGAGTTTGGAATTTGACTGTAGATAAATAAGAACCGTCAAAGAGTTTCCCACAGGCAGTACTGGGAATGAGATGCTGGAGACCTGTAGAACTGATGGGAGCAGGAGGAAAGCCACCGGGAAAAATCCAGATATCAGGTGACTGAGATCCAGAGAGCAGCAACATTGCGATCAGTTTTTATAGGTTACGTTCCTAAAATACAACTAAATGGAATCGTGCCCCCAATGTAGCATTAAGATTTTTCAAAGGATGTTATCAAAATGAAAGTTTGGGAGGCGTGTGATAGTTTTGAAACCTTCCCAGTAATTGATCATTTCTATAATAATATGAAGGGGAAAGAAATTTTGTTTTTAATATTTTATTTACAAGCTTATGTCTCCTGTTTCACTTTTTGTGTCCAGTCGATTTCACACTTTGCTTTTAAGCACTGACCCCCAAAACATCTGTGGCCCTATAATAGAAATCTAATTTCAAAGGAGTTCATTAATTTCAGAAAAATGAAAAGCTTGGCTTCAAATTAAATATCAGAAACTCCAAAAAGCTGGCAGTTATCCTGTGACTGTTCCAGACTCCTTTTGTTCAAGATACTAATAGATGGGTTCCTGATTAGTCATTAGAGAAGGAGAAGAAAACTTGTAAGACTTACAAGTGAAACTTCCCCTATTTTATCAAACAGTACATCACTACAGGAACAGCCCTCTGGAGAAGTCAGCTGCAGTACCAAGATTCTCAATGAATAGTAGTAACCTAAATTACAGAGAACTGCCTAGAAATAGAGACGGATTGTTTAAACCTAATTGTTTTCTATTATGATTCCGAAGTCTAGGCATGTCAAGGACGTGGACAATCTGGGCCATATCTGTGTGGAAACAGAGCACATTTTATTTCCCCATAGCCAGGCAAGCCTCACTGCAATAATTCTTCTGCCTGTACTGTAAGAACTTTCTTTTCAACTTACTACTGAAAAAGAGAATAAGGTAATGCTAGCCCTAAGCTTTCATTCTGACTTGGTGTTTGTAGCAACCACTGTGTGTGAGCCAGTAAAGTATAGACGTTGTTGCTACCTTCTTTACAGACAAGAACGTCTTTTAAGACAATGTGGCTAAATAAATGCTTTCTTCTCAGTCCACTGTGAGTGACACTCAGGATCACTGGTGGATCTTTGAATCCTGAGTATTTAATAAAACATAGACTCGACTTTTTCCCATCCGTGGCACAACCCACAACCCGCATGAAGGAAAATGACCTCCCAGTCTCTAGAGGAATTACTATTCCCTGCGCTGGTTTTCACAACGATAGAACAAGAGGAAAACTACTCTTAAGGTTCTTTTCCTATTTGTATATCAACATGTCTTTAAGCTTGGAACCTTCGGTGTCATGGTTTAAGCACAAATTTTCCACAACTCATATTTGCAACACGTAATACAATTGTGTTAACTGATGCTTTGCCTTAAGGGATGTTAGGTGTTGCCTTGGGGTTTTTGGAAGATATATGGCATGACAGAACTGGCCCCTAGCATGGTGTATGCTAGTCTAAGATGAATAAGCTAAATACCTCAGAAGCATAAATTTCACATCCATGTTAAATATGAACATGCTCAATATTATACTGGGGGAATGACTTCAAAGTAGAAGTTTTCTTACAAGCATTTATTTTCCTCCAAATTTATTGTGTTTTTGTAATGCTGTGAAAAGTCTTCATTTCCCTTGTCCCAAGTGTTGTTCAAAGAGCCAGCTCTCAACCACAGACTAATCTTCATCTCTTCAATGTCTTGTATGTTGATTTAGTTTCATATGTAAGTATTTATATTAGTTTTCCTCAGGGATTTATACATCAGTATATATATATATATTCCTACACAGATATATACAAGCTTTTTATCCTCATCTTACCACTTGACAATACAACTTTAAGTATGTTTTACACAGCTGTTCCTTGGTCAAGCTCATTTGCAAGAGCAAGTCGGTTTCTGAAGAAATCTTGTTTGGTGGGTGAAGGATCCATTGAGGGATTCTCATTAGTTTTTTCCCTGTATTCTGATCCACTGGACCTAAAATCTCAGCACACAGATAAAGTACAGGTTGATTTGGTTTTAATTGTTTTCAAATATTTTATCTAACCAAATTGTTTTGCATTTGTAAAACAGTTGCCTCCTAGATCCGGAGTAATTTTTACTTCCCTTGAATTTCATGACTCTGGACATGTGTAACTAATAGTTGCAGTGCACATAAAGAGTTTACCTTTCTAGTGCTTTATGGGGGCACTTAAGGACAATTGTGTATGACAGTGTAAGAAATCATGTAATAGCATTGTCAATGGGGGAGAAAGGATTAGAAAATTCAATAAATCCTATTTTCAATTCAATCAAGGAACTACTACACAAATTAAGAAGGCCCTTAGATTTTAAGGGATAGAATTCATTGCTCTCAACCAAGGTTATCAAGGGCCTTTACTTAATCTGGGCATTACATTACAAACTCTTGCTTTTGCTTGTTTTCATTTTTAAATGAAAAATTTATTGAAGCCAACCACACATATATGCTACATTTGGCAGAATGCAGAAATCAGTACAGTAATCAGATTAAGGAGATTCTATTATCTCAACCACCACATAGGAGACCAAGCCCAATCAAGAAGCAACAACTCAAAACAGTCCAATTGAGTCCCCAGTCGAGGGTGTATTCTTCCTTTCTCTTGGTTAAGCCAGTTGGGTAATCCATTCCAGCTCTGCACCTTCTCCAGTTTGTTCATGTCAGAAGTCCCTAGAGGGAGGAGGCTTTCTGGAAATAACCTCTGATAAGCTAGGCTGGGGCCCTTTGGCTAGCTTCAGCTCTGAGCTAGAATGGGTAAAAACTAGCCCAGTGACTAAGAAGCAATATCAAAAGACCTCATGCAAGGTGTATGACAGTGACGTTAGACATGAAGTTCTTTGTCCAAAGCTCCTACACAACTGAGCAAGTTCTCCATATGCCGAGGCAGAGTCAGGCATGCTTCCACTATCCACAAAACAAGGATACATTCTTTCACTATCGTAGATGCACTGTGAATGTCCTCACTGTTGCTATTAGATACATTAATTATGACTCTCTCATTTACTGAAATCTTTGGGCAGAATACAAACATTACTTTATTTAAGGAAAGAATCTAGATCCACGCAAAGACTAAAATTCTGATGTCTAGAAACCTGATGATTGATTGGATTTTGTATTTTTAACTCTGACCCTGTTATTTGGTTTCACAGATGAAGGCCTTAGCTGTCTACCACACTTCCTCCATCTGGTCAGTAAGGAGCCCTTTAGAACTGTCTCTCCTCAACTCCAGTACATCTGGGTGTTCATTAAGTAGGATGATGGTTGGCTGGGCTGAAAGTCTCTTTCCTTTTCAGAAGCCGCCTGCGATTCTCCCCTGAAACCACCTCCTCAGGCCCCACCCTAAAGCTCCAGGCTTTCTCTCAGAACTCCCCACTACCTCCAGTTCAAATCATCCCTGGTTGGTGCACTTGTGCCCCAACTATTAGGAGGATAGATTTTTGACCGTGTCATTCTTTCCCCATATCTTCTGTTATCCAGAAGACTAAGAATGTCTAAAGCATTGCAGGGCAAGGGGGCAGGAAGTAGGAAGCAAGATTTGAATCTGGCTACTGTTTCTTCTAAACTGTTTCCCCACATGATAGCTTCTCATCAGAAAACATTCATCAAAACGTAATATCTTTGCCTTCCATTTCCCCTCTTAGCTACATCTGATCTCTCCAAAACCCACCATGTCATACTTAGATGGTTCCAACATGCAACTGTTTCATGTTTACCTGGAAATGGGAAAGCTCTGATGTCACCACCAGCCCCAAGGACCACAGAAATCTTCACCAGTTGAGTTCCCATTTCTGAAACAAATGCCAAAATCGCCCTGTCTAGTTTCCAAAGTCCACAAACTCAGCTTAGTATTTTTCTTTTTTAACTGCTCTTCTCACAAACCACCTTTCTGTCTGCAGGTGTGTGAATGGCTCCTCATTTCTTGATATTAACTAACAATTAACTAAATGGTTGGAGAAGGCAATGGCACCCCACTCCAGTACTCTTGCCTGGAAAATCCCATGGATGGAGGAGCCTGGTAAGCTGTAGTCCATGCTAAGGGTCAGACGTGACTGAGCAACTCCTTTCACTTTTCACTTTCATGCATTGGAGAAGGAAATGGCAACCCACTCCAGTGTTCTTGCCTGGAGAATCCCAGGGATGGGGGAGCCTGGTGGGCTGCCATCTGTGGGGTCGCACAGAGTCGGACACGACTGAAGTGACTTAGCAGCAACTAAATGGTAACTTGCTGATCATTTTCAAGATCTAGTATTCTATTGTAGCCATGACTAGAAGCTAATTTTCACCCTTTTAAATATATTTTTAGCTGATTTCTTTCTAATGCTTACATGGTATATGAACACCTCAACTTTTGGACCCTTGTGAATGTGTGGTGGTCAGGTTCTAGAGTAATGCATAGCTAAATTACTGAAAAATAACCTGTGGCGTCTAGGTGAAAAGCTAGTGGATTTGCTTTTTATCCCCTTTCTCTATAATATAGAAATGGCTTTTGAGTTGCTGGGGCCATTCTGGCTGACTGCAAAGGAACACACGTAAGGGCCAGGCAGGCAAATGCTTGCTGGGCAAGAGGAGGATGGCTGCCAGCACATTCTGACACAGCCATCTAAATGTTTGATGGGAGGGGAACACACCTGTCCCTAACTTTCCTTCCACTCAACTGACAGAGACAAAAAAAAATCACAAGTTGGGTAGGTCATGCAAGTTATCAATTTGCTACAGTAAGCCATAAAGTTTATTTGGAGCTGGGGAAAAGAGGAGGGCTGGAATCAGTGGTGCAGGAGCCTCTGACCTAAGAAGGGTTGCTTTTCTGACTGGAAAGACTGTCTGCCTTGCAAGCTTCAGGAACATGCAGACGGAGAAGAAAGGGAGCAGCGGAGCACCTATCCTGTCGGCCGCGTCAGCTGATCCCGACAGTCAACAGGGCGACAAACGCGCTCTCATCTGATGTAGATTGGTAAAGGGGTTACCATGTTCTAGGCACTAAACCTTGTAGCTGGGTCACTCTTACATCTGGATCTTAAGCTTCTGCTGACAGAACCTGGAACACTGAAGACCCTTAACTTAGTGATTGATCTCAAATGAC
The DNA here is from genome assembly GCA_006410875.1 of Neotragus pygmaeus. Lineage (NCBI taxonomy): Eukaryota > Metazoa > Chordata > Mammalia > Artiodactyla > Bovidae > Neotragus > Neotragus pygmaeus. Next base: position 285,279 of record SJYV01012506.1, on the reverse strand, counting down.
CCTCTGAGTAACATCCATAATCAGGTTTAAGTAAACGTTTTCTCTTCAGCCATCTCCTTCCATTTTCAACTTACACTGGGAATTAAAATGGGAAATGAGCGAGAATCCCAAAGTGGGTAAGAACGGAGGAAGAACTTGAGACAGGCTCTGAGGAGGCAGAGAAGAACGTGAGGGTGCTGTTATCAATGGATTCTTTAATAGTTGTGCTTTCTATGACATGGTCTGCTCCACAGTCCAGGCTGGGCAGATGGCAAAGGCAGGACATCATAAAAGCGGACTCACTGACACCCAATCATATGGGACTCTGTGGAAGTGCTTTCTCTGCAGTGTATGATTAGAGAAAGAAGAGATTTTCATGAAACTGGTAGAGGGAGGGTGCTGACTGGGAAAGAGACCCTCTGAGGCATGTAAATTACAAAGTGCTAAAGAGGAAGAAAGGGGTGAGGAAGTTGAATTAATCATTTGGATGCCATATGCTTTGTCTTCCACTCCCACGAGAGTTGAGGATAAAAAGAGCATGTACAGCCCTGCCCCTAAGCTGTCTTATAGAACCCTCTTCCCCTACGCACACCCCCAACCAAGACTATGTATTGGCCTAAGTGTAAGATTCACACATAGGGATGAAGTAGCATCGGTCTCGGACTTCAGGACAGTCTAGATTTAAGTTTTTGAAAGCTTCCAGGTCAATGCTTGTACAATGGGATGGTCTACCTTCCATCCTGCTCAAAGGCAGGGGGACAAGGATTCAGTCCAGCATCAACCTATCACATGAGGTCTGTTCTGTTCCTGGCTTCTAAGAATCCTCATTTAAATTTTTTTTAATCACTTAACGTTTTCCAACTTTAAGACATGTTATCTTTATTTTGATCAATTCTGGGCAGCTCTCAAGGACATGTGACCTAGTATCTACCCAGGACGAATGTGCCTGAGATAGAAACGGTCAGAGCATCATCCTCTCCCCCAGATATCTTGGGCATTTTTCATGACTTTTTTTTTTATGATGTCAACTTGACTCTCCCTTTTGAATCCTTGTGGGTATGAGCATTCGGCCCTCCCAGCCTCAGAGGGAAGAGAACCCTTTCTCAGGTTTTCTGTTGCATCTGGCTCCATGCCTAGCTTCATCCCGAAGCAGCATTCTGGGTGTGTGGGGCCACCAGCCAAACAAGCCCCTATGGATACAAAAAGTGTGTCAGTGTAGACAGGAACGAGCCTCCAGAGGGCTGTGGGGAGGCACGCAGTGAGCCCCGGGTGTGACACAGGCAGCGGTTCTGGCTCGGATCCATTCTGGACCTCCGAGGCCAGCCTCTAGCCTGACTTCAGTCCCCAGGATGAACCATGTGTTGAAGTCACAGGGCTTGCTGCCAGCCTGACCTCCCAACACATGGGAGGAGGATGGGCAGAGTGTCTCTTTCTGGTTCCTCCCTGTACCTGTCCATATGCCTGGCTTCAGTCTGCGAGTTCCTTCATAACAGCTGCGACCAACCAAGTCACTCACGACTCCTAGACAAGCATCTCACACAACACATGTGTATGACAAAGAATGCTTCATTCATGAGAGGAGTCAAGTGTTCTCATCTGAGTTGAGAGCCGCTGACCTTTCTGTGCTATGCTGGGGCCTCCCTGCCCTTTGACTCTACTTTAGCAAAATGGAACAAACTTTTCAAGGTTCTTGGATGAAAATACTCAGGAGAAGCTACTCAAGCTGCTTCTTTACCCCGAGCCAAGTCTCCAGAGGGCCTACCACAGCACCCCGGATACAAGGCGACAAGCAAGTATCACACAGCAGCACTCACAGTCCTACACAAGATGTAAAAAGCCAGGAAAGCTGACCAGAGGGAGCAACAACTGTATGGCACCAACTTTACTTCCATCCGTATAACACTTCAGATTTTAAATACAAAGGCAGTGTCAGAAGTGGCGGCAGCAATTGGACTGAGGCAGAAGGGACTTGTCTATGATAAAAGTAGGAGAGGACTAAAGGGATCCATTTGACCCTCCAGAAAGGATCCCCCAAATCTGCCAGAGGGCTGAAAGTAATTATCCAACATGAAAATTTGGAGAGTCCACAGCAAGTCCTTGGCACTGAACCAAAGGCTATGGGAGGCTATAGAAAGATAAAATCTGGCCTTTTACGTGGTCATTAAAATGACGGGTCCCACGTCACACTGATTTCTTGTTTCAAGCATTAAAAAGATGTGATCTCCCAGACTGATCTACAACAAAGTCAAATCTCAAGCAAATCTCAAGCTAGAAAGCACTCGGGTGGCAGTGATCTCCCCACCCACTGTGGGTGTCCCTTTCACAGCCTCCCTGACCAGGGTCATCCAAATACTCCTTAGGAGAATCCACTGCCTCATGGGGCAGCCAGCCCCAGTTCCAGGCAGCTGTGTTTTAAGAAAGTTCCTCTCTTATCCACTGTTCCTGTCCTGGAACGGGAATGTGCAAAGGAACCAGTGACAGATTCATGACTGAGTGCCTAACAGGCAGCACACAGTCATTATAAATGGCAAAAAGTGGTTGTTTTCTTGGGCAACACCGTGGTTTAAAAATAAGTAAAAATAAAAGGCTCAAGCAGTGGTCTTAGGAGTCTGGAGTTCTTAGCAGGATTCAGAAGCCTGCATTCCAAAGTCAGGCTGGAGGTCTGTCTCCGGGTCTCTCCACTGACACACTTGACAGGAGGTGCTGGGTCAGGAAAGATCTAAATCTATGGACCTAGAAAGGGATTCAGTTCTCAGCTCATAACCCCCAAATCAAGGGGCTCCAGCAGTTATGCACGCCCGGGCTACTGCAAAACTGAACGGGCTAGAATAGGAATAGGGCTATCTCTGCAGGATTGCTGCTCCCCCTTGCCTCTTCTTCCAGTAACAATGGGTGGGACCAACGATCAGAGAGACCTACTACTCTCAGTACTACCCTCCCTCTAGGAAAGGAATTAGACAAACCGACCACAAAAGTCCTCAGTCCAGGCCTGCCCCAGATCTTCCATCAAGACCACTATCTAAATTGGGAGAAAGTGATTTCCCTGTGTTTCCTCACACAGGAATTCCAAACTATGAAGTCAGCAACAGTGCCTGTAACTTTTCCATCCACTAAAATAGGAACACTTGCTGTTTAAGGCTCACTGTGAGAACCTCCTCTAACAAGGGAAACAAAGCACCAGGCAACAACTCTCTCTAAGAGGGAGACAACAGGCCTGAGGACGGTGGAGAAAGAGACAGCAGTCTCCCTGGCGGATGATGGCTGGACTGGAGATCGCCCCACTGCCAAACGCTAACACTCAGTGCTTTCATCTTACGTTTCATGCTGGCATTTGGCCAGTGCCTCCCAGTCTGTGAAACAGTGCTCGTAGGTGCTGACCAAAATGACAGGTGGGTGATACCACACAGCAAGGGCTGAGAATCTTAGAAGGACCACAGGAAAGAAATGCCTTGCTTTTGCCTCCTATGGAGTACGGAGACTCCATTAAAGTGATTTTTTAAGTAGGACCCAACCCAAATCCATCCAATCATTTCTCCTAGGGAAACACAGGCAGATATCCCCCAGATATGCACTAGTAACCAGGATAACTACAGGTCCCTACAGGCGGAAGAGCTGCGATGCCTGAGAAAACCTTCCACAGGCGGGGAGGTTCTGATGGTGCACCCATTACACCCAACCCCACTCCTCGCGCCCATGGGGATTTCCCAGGAGACCTCCTCTGCCCACTCCTCCCAGGACACAGGACTTTGGGAACAAGGAGGCAGGGCTAAAAGACAGAGGCGGCAGAGGACAGAGCCGAGTGTGCTTTTACTCTAGGAGATCACAATGAGAAACATTTTCACCTGGCAGGAATTGTGGCTACTGGGTACAGGCACTGAGCTTGAAGCAGTTGTGTAAAACCAGGCTACTTGTTACTGTTAAAACCTCAAGACTTAGCCCACAGGGAAATGAGTTACAATGCTGTCTTGTCTAAGGGCTACTCACTTCTTTTTAAAGAGCTTGCGGAAGGAGCTGCGAAAGCCCCCTTTCTGGTCTTGCCTGGGGTTTTGATCGCTGAAAGATGTTTGCTCGCTTTCTCTTTCTTCCTTTGGACAGAATCTGGTGGCATCTTCTAAATGCATCTCCTGAAAACACAAAAGAGGGGTGTATTTTTACTCTTTTCCAAAGTTAACACTGATCCTGACTATGGGACAGTTTTTTTAACCTCTCACTTTCCCACGCCAAAGACTAATGATGGGCACCTATTCCAACTAAAGCAAATCTGGGCTAATTAAGAAGCTAGATCTAGGGATTCTTTGGGATTCTACTAAGATTCATAACTAAATAATGGAGATCAACATTTTGATGGCTGAGTGTAGCATTTTTGAAAGTGTGGTCCTAGGGCTACTGGATCAACTGGGGCTTTCATTTAAATGTAGGCTCCTGAGCCCTAAGCCAGACTATCTGAATCAGAATCTCTGAAATTAGGCCTAGCTAATCTTTTAGCACACATATTAGGAAAACAGCAGTTTAAGGTATGTTCTTGCCCACCTGCACTTAATGTTTATATGAATCACCTTGGAATCTTGCTAAAATGCAGATTTGGATTCAGTTGGTCACAGGTGGAGCCCAAATTCTGCATCTATAACAAGCTCCCAGGTAAAGCATTTACTACTCGTGCAAGGACCATATCTTAAGAAGCGGGCTTTTCAGGGACTTTTTAGGAAGTAAATCTACTAATAGTTGAAGGAAAATCTTTCTGTAGAATCATGATCTTGATAAGATCTTGCATTTGTGTAGCATTTCACACTTTACAAAGCATATTCACAAACTTTATCTTATTTGGCCTTATCCTCACAACAACCCTGTGACGTAGGTAAAGTATGGATTGTCTTATTTCATAGATGAGAAAACTGGAGGCAGAGAAGCCAAATGAATTGTCCAGAAGCACACAGCTATTTGGCAGCACAGTCAGGATTAGAACACAGATCTCCTGACTCCCAGTCAGGTGCTCTTGCCACTAAAGCATATTGTCTTCTTTTCTGACTCTTAGAGACAGAACACTAAAGACTAGGGTTTGGCTGGCTCTGAGGGCAAGATCTTGCCTGGAGAATCCCATGGACAGAGGAGCCTGGTAGGCTGCAGTCCATGGGGTCGCGAAGAGTCAGACACGACTGAGCGACTTCACTTTCACTTTTCACTTTCATGCATTGGAGAAGGAAATGGCAACGCACTCCAGTATTCTTGCCTGGAGAATCCCAGGGACAGGGGAGCCTGGTGGGCTGCCGTCTATGGGGTCACACAGAGTTGGCCACAACTGAAGTGACTTAGCAGCAGCAGCAGCAGAGGGCAAGGATGGCAGATACCCAGTACATCTGAGGTGATGGAACCCTAGGAGCTTTGCACACCTCATCAGGAAAGAGCCGATATCTTTACAGATGGGGCTTTTGAAAGGCTCATCTTTTGCAGCTAAAACCCCAACTCACTCTGATTAATGGGTTTTGCCTGGCAAAACCATTTGTTGAGCTCCCAATTTTTCACACATCAACTAGGGGAAAAAAGACATTTGTATGAGCATATGAAATAAAAGCATTCTTTGCAGTTTATACTACAGGAGTTAAAAGATTTATATGTATATCTCTGCCCATTTCAAGTCACTTTGAATTGGCACTATTATTTTCTACTTCCCTTGTTAATGAACTTAAAAATATATATATATTTTATCTTTCATTTTTGCATCCACTTTTTTTTTTTTTTTTTTTGGCCACGCTGTGCAACATGTGAGATCCTAGTTTCCTGACCCGGGATCAAACTCATCAAACTCATGCCGTCACCACCCTTGCCCTGCACTGGAAGCACGGAGTCTCAACTATGACTGCCAGGTAAGTCCCTATACTTTTAAACTTTGACACATGCCTAACTTTGATTTATCTAAGAAATTTTACCTAATAGAACTTTATAAAGTTCAGAGTTGAAAATCAGAGGCAGAAGGAAATCTAAGAATCCCGGGGCCCTTCAGCAACCTTAGCTGGGCACACTAAGGTATTTCTGCCTTTCAGGAGCCAGACACAGACTTTGATTTCTGGAGTCCAGATGGGCTGGAAGCTCCAAGGTTCTTCACGTTCCTCTGGCCTAATGTTCACCACTCCCACCTAGGGAAGTATTCAAAAGAAGACTCACTCCTGCTTTTTTTTTTTTTTTTTTAAGGCCCATGAGCTTTCTTTTTTATATTTCCCTACACCATTCTTCACTTAGCCAATAGCTAAGCAGCTTTTAAAATTGAATTCAGACGTTCAAACTATCTAAGACTTCTCTGAGGGTTTAAATAGAGACCCTCCCATGTGCTCCCATGGTTTATTATAATTCTGTTTATGTGTCTCCTTCAGGGCTAAGCCAGTGGCCTTGGAGGGCAGAGACTGGATGTCGTTTATTTCTGAACCCTCAATGTTTAGCACAGAGCCTGGGGTGAGGCAGGCGGTCAGGGTTTGCTAAAAAATGAATGAAGGGAGTCAGTGATCTTCAATCTCTTCCCTATTTCTCTTTAGAAATAGGAACAGGTGGAACGCAGGGCCCTCACACCTGTGGAAAATCGTTTCTCCTGGAGGCAAAGGATCCCTAGTGCTGGATGTAAGGGACACTTAGTGAAGGACAGTCCTGGACTGTCACTTTCAAGGTGTTTCAATCAATACAGTGCTGCCCTATAAATCCTAACTCTGCTTCTAAAATGTTAAACAGGAAGAATGGGGGCACAGCTCAGAGCCACTCTGTTACTCTCTACTTAATCAGAAACTGCCTTTGTTCCAATCACTTGCGGAGACATTGTTTATTCAGGAACTATTAGTCCTTTCACGAATATGTATTTAAACACTTCTTTAAATGTCCCAAGGCTTGCAGATGTCAAAATCAAACATCAAAATACTAAACATCCATATAGAGGCCAAAGAAGGTGTGAGTCAATGCTTTCTGGACAGTTTGGTGCTGTCTTCGTCCAACTGGAGTCTGCAAAGTACCATGACACCCTTTTCCAGGCAAAAGGAAAGCAAGTGGAAATGAACTTTTTTCAAGAGTCCTCAGGGAGAGAGGGCAACTTGCATCCTCCCTAGCTATAAACAAGGGTGCAGGTCAGGAAGTACAGTGCTAGCTAGCACCTACTAGCACTCGATATTTTGAACAATAAAGGGTGCGTTTAACAGGCAAAGAAGACACAGCCCCTGGGACTTCTGTGAAGTGTTTTGCATATGAACTGCATCTGGGAGGTGCCACAGCTTAAGCAGGAAAGCAGAGAACACCTGTAACTCTTTTAACTTGGTGGTGGTGGGCGGGGGGTGTTTTAAGCAGGTCTTAGAGGAGTCCTAGTCTTTTTGTCATCATACATATACATAGGTATGGCATGCTCCTGCGTCCTGGCCCTGAAAAATGAGAGCTAACACTTTCCTCCGAGGACCACTGACGGACAAGCCTGTAAGTAACACAGGCTCTTAGCATCTTCTGCTGCCCCCGCCTGGCCAGTCTGCGTTCCCCTCCACGCTAGGTGACCCAGGCTGCACCCCTGAGGATCTAGGCCCGGGGTTGCCAGCGCTGTGGGTTTGGGGTTGGTTTTACTTTACCCTCCTTACTTCCAAATAGGTCTGCTTTTCGCTTTGGGACCTCTGTTGGGGAAAGAAGGTCCGGGGCGCGCCGCGAGCAGAGGCGGCTGGGCCGTGCGCCTGCGCGGCGCGCTCGGCCTTGAGCGGCGCGCGGCCGCCGCTGCTGCTGCGCGTGCTGTAGAGGCGCGGGGCCACGCCCTCGGGCGGCGGCGCGCGCGGGAACTCCTTGAGCGAGCGGCTCAGCGGCTTGGCTTTGTGCGCCTGCGCGGCTGCCTCCAGCTTGTAGGCGCCGCTGCTGCCCGCTGGCGACGTGGCGCTCTTGGGCAGTGGCTGCAGCGGATGCTCGGGCCGCTCGGCCTCCATGGCGAAGCTGACAGGCCGCAGGAAGCAGATGTCTAGGCTGGACTCGGAAGAGGCGGGCGAGCAGTTCTCGAAGAGGGCCGGAGCCTGGAAGGGCTCCTCGTCGTAGGGTGCGGGGAGCGCGAAGATCTCGCCGCCATACTCAAATTCCTCGTAGGCCGTGGGCACGTAGCTGCGGGCGTCGGGCAGGAGCTCGGCCGGGGCGCGCAGGGAGCGCTCCACGTTGCCCAGCGGCTCCGCCGGCGACGGCTCGAAGTCCATCTCCGGGATGGCCTGCAGGGGCCCGGCGAGCGCCTTCACGTCCTGCTCAGCGGCACAGAACTGCGCCGGCGCCAGGAGGCTCTCGGGCCTCTCGTGCTTCCTGCCCTCCATCTCCCAGTCACTGGGCTTCCCGGGCTGCATGCTCTCCATCAAGCTTTGCTGCTGTTGGCTTTTCTTCACTGGGGGCATCAAATGTCTTTAAAGGGGAGACAATACAAAAGAAGTGTGCTTACGGTGTATTAGTGCGCGCCTGTCCCCGAGCAGCGCGAGGCTGGGAACCACACAGAGCCTACCAGATACCGCTTAGACGCAAACTGTCTGCTCCCTCTTCTCCGGCCCTCCCAGGTGCCTCTGTGCGTTACCTACAAAGCGCCACAGGCTTGTCAAGTTAAGGAGCCCCCAGGAGCCCTGGTCCCCCAAGTGGGAGAGTGAAAATAACCGTTTGTGAAGAGGATCCTGGAAGTACCCGTCTGAGCCCAGAGGCACTGTGTAGAGATGGCTGGTAGGCCAAGGATGCTCAGCGCTGACCCTCTCCACCATGTGTCAAGGCCCCAAGGCACATCTTTTTCTCTCTTCTCTCCCTTTTTTGTCCTAGCAGAGTCATAGAAGATCATGGAAACACCTTTTATTCAACTCAAGGATCTTCCTGCTTAAGAACAATTCCCAGATGAAGTAAACAGTAAAGAAAATCTGAAGTAAAAAGACATCTGGATGATGGTATGCGGGGTTCACTGTACATTTTCCTTTTGTATGTGTTTGATATTTTCATAATAAAAAACTAAAAAATTCCCTGTGGCTTTAAAGCATGCTATATATAAGTCGTCTCAAACTTCCATCTACAAGAACATTACCAAAATGAAAAGTCTGTCTCTGAATATGCCCGATTTCATGGAGAGTTATTTTGTTTTGTTTCGTCTTGGATAAAGAATAATTCACACTGGATACTTGGATAGCATACGCATCAGATTGGATGTGACTTGCCAGTTTAGCTGGAATTTAATTGCCAGACAGATGAGAGTGGACTACTGCACACTGACCCAAACTAATTGTGTTAGTTTATTTATTCATACTAAATTTTGCCACCAAAAAATGCATAAAGAATGCAGAAGTAAACTGTAACACTATTTTGTCTGATGGTCTTAAGATAAAAATTAGGTGTTACATTTACAGAGGTGAAAATATAGTAAAATGGATGTTGACTTGAATTTTCTTTTAACTTGGAAGACTTGGGTTTCTTTTCTGGTTATTTTCCCAACAGAGTGCCATGGCAGCCATGTTCTTCCTCTGGGTGTAATCTCGGGATTTTGTTTTTGGGCAGTATAAGTCTTTAAAGAAGACAGTTTTATCATTGTCTTAAGAATTGAAGTGAAAAGCTGAAGTGATCCACAAAAAAATTCCATCTCCTGTCTCTCCCCTCCCAGGAAAGGTATTTTTTTCTGTGTGGTACACTCTCCCTACAGGTATTCTAGGATTTTCTCTATAGTAGGAAAATCATCCTGGACTTTATGTATAGAAAGATTAATGTCTCAGATTTTCAGAATGATTATGAAATTTCACCATTCTGACTGCACATTTGCACTTCCATCTCTCACTGATGTGCTGTGCTGTGCTAAGCCGCTTCAGTTGTATCCAACTCTTTGCAACCGCAAGGACTGTAGCCTACCAGCCTCCTCTGTCCATGGGATTCTCCAGGCAAGAATACTGGTGTGGGTTGCCATTTCCTTCACCATCTCTTACTGCTAAGTGTTCTCAATTTAAGACATGAAGGGAAAAAGCAAACAGGATTTGAGTTATTGATCAGTTGCTCCTTCCATGATTGTAATTTGCATTCTTAAAACTAGTGATTAAAAATTGAAATAACCTCAACTGCTTCTCACGTCATTATATTAGAAAAGTAGCTTTTTGCATGGTTTCTAATTTTTCCTTAATAAAATCCAAAGCAGAAATTATAGTCTGAGGAATTAGTTTGGGGAGAATTGTCTATATTTGGTAAAGTGGAGATTTGAAATTTTGAATTTTGGTTTCCTTGATCCTTCCAGAAGTCCTAGTTTCAGAGGTGTGGCCCAAGTCCACTTATCCTTCAAAGGTAAAATGATTTCCAGATATGTGGCCTAATCCTTACTCTAAAGATCAAGAAGTTTGCTAAATGAAAAAACCAGTTTAGTGTTTCACAGGTTGTGTGCAGAAAACTTTAAAAATGATCACATCCATTTAGAACCCAGAACAGCTTTCAGAGAAACCGAAGAACAGAGGTCATGAAGTCTATTTCTGAAGAAGCTTCACGGAGAATTGGGAGATGCTAATCAACATTCTGTATCATCTCAGACTTCCTCTGACCCCTGACTGGGATAGCTTTTCCCCCACTGTATCTCTTGGAGACATTAAAGCCCCACTCTTCTGAGAGCTGTAAAATGCCTTCCTGTCATCTTATGGCACTCCCACTCTGTCCAATCGTCCAAACCCTGAGAGACTCATGCTGTAGGTGGGGGATGGTTACATGTGGTAACCTTTTTGGGAGTAACCTCCAGCCTCTAGGCCTGCTCCTTAACATGAGTGCCTTCCTCTGGGATCCAAACATTGGGTCAGCTGTTTGCCTGCCACATGTAGACCTGATGGGAGAGGGAGGAAGTAGCCCTGTAAGTCATACTCCTAATCCAAGCTGGTTTGCTAACCCACACAGACTGGCCTGCTACCCTATACAGACCACCTGGGACGCGAGGGCATTGTCATTAATCTTTCCACAGCAACAGGTGCTTACGTGACAGCAGGTCCAGAACTGGGAGCAGAAGGGTAGGGTTGCAGCATCTCTTCTGAGTGGATCCCACTGTCACGGACAGCCTCGGGGCCTGCAGTGGGAGAAGCGTCTTGCCCGGCATTTGCACACTGGGAAGCCAGCCCTTTGTACAGCTTCGCCATGGATGACCTAAGAGAATGGAGGTAATAATTCTCAGTGGAAAATCAACTCTCTGAATATATGGATTATACCAAGAAAAGCAGCATTTCTTAGATGAATCTCAGCTGTGAGGTTCTCGCTCTCCCCAGGCTGTACAAACTAGGTTGCTGATATATTAGAGTGCAAGCTGATTGCTGGTTGGGAGTGGGGATGCTGATCAATGGGCTGAACTGAGTTTGGGGGTAGGGGGAGCATAGGGAGATGTCATCCATTAGAGGAGCCCTGACTTGGGGGATAGCATCTTCTAATGTGAAGCACCCATAGAAATGATTCTGTTTTCCTCATTGGATTGGGATGAGATTGGGAAAAAATCCAGGTTATTAGGAAGCTTTGTTATGAGTTGCTTCTGTTCCCTTTGAAGACCATATTTTCCTTAGTCCTCCCTAATTCTTAGTGTGAAGTCTGTTCAACCACCACATTCTCCTTTGTTTTATTTTTATCCGTAGCACTTGAGACCATCTATCTTATTTATTACCTGGCTATCCAGGTCTAAAAAGTAAGCTCCATGTGGCAGAAATTTTTGACTGTTTTGTTCTTTGCAGTGTATTCAGTTTGCAGAACAGTACTTGGTATACCATAGGTGCTCAATAAATACTTCTTAAGTTAATGAAAGAAATCACATTTTGGCCTTTAAACTGCAATTTTAAACCAGGCAAGTTTAGCGAAATAATTATTTTTGAGGTGGTTAGCAACATGAGATAATAGAAGGTCCCCATAAACATTACAGCAAACTTGCTTATTTTTCTAAGGGAATTTCCACCAGCTAGTAAGTACCTCCCTCCTGTAGCCAGCCTGGCCACCTCTTCCATTCCCTTCTCTCTTCTATTCTGCCTCCACCACTGCATTTCAGCTACTTTACATACAATGTGGTTACTTGCAACAGACACTCACATTGACCATGTATATCCCTGTTCTCAGAAACCTTTGGTCAACCCTCTAAACTTCACCATCAGAACCTTACTTCTTGAGCTTTTTCCGTTTCTGAATAAGCAAATCCTCATTGCACTGAAAAAGCAGGGTGTAGTGTGAGATAAATACTCGCAGGCGCTGAACACACACCAGAAGTAGGTAATAGTCAGGGTGTTCCTGCTCTGTGAACTTCAGGACATTCTGGATGGAAGAAAAAAGGAAGCAGCATTGCAGAGTTAGAATGAAAAGTTGTTTTGTCTCTTCTGTACCTTGCCTTGATATGCTGTGAGAGTTTGGTAGCCACTTACTCAAAATACCAATGGCCAATTTAATTACAAACTGAAAAGTCAAACTTGTTCCCTTTGTCCATTGCACCTCAGGAAAATAACAGTCATTTTTGCTCCTGTTTGAGTTGAATTTGAACATGTGGAAAATTAGAAGGATCTACTAATTAGATCTCTGAAGTAATGGAGCCATTCTAACAATTATTGTCTGTAACCAATGGTGGGAATGTCAGGCATCAGGGCTGGAAGTAGGGGGACGTTATGATCAAGCCTGGCCTAGCACCCCCTCCCATTACAATGCCTGCTGTGCTGTAGTGGAACATGCATGCTGGTTGGGTTTGGGAAAGCTAACAGTTACTGAAGAACTATACAAAAATGATCTTCATGACTCAGATAATCACAATGGTATGATTACTCACCTAGAGCCAGACATCCTGGAATGTGAAGTCAAGTGGGGCTTAGGAAGCATCACTACGAACAAAGCTAGTGGAGGTGATGGAATTCCAGTGGAGCTATTTCAAATCCTAAAAGATGATGCTGTGAAAGTGCTGCACTCAATATGCCAGCAAATTTGGAAAACTCAGCAGTGGCCACAGGACTGGAAAAGGTCAGTTTTCATTCCAATCCCAAAGAAAGGCAATGCCAAAGAATGCTCAAACTACTGCACATTGCACTCATCTCACATGCTAATAAACTAATGCCCAAAGTTCTCCAAGCCAGGGTTCAACAGTACATGAATCGTGAACTTCCAGATGTTCAAGCTGGTTTTAGAAAAGGCAGAGGAACCAGAGATCAAATTGCCAACATCCGCTGGATCATGGAAAAAGCAAGAGAGTTCCAGAAAAACATCTATTTCTGCTTTATTGACTATGCCAAAGNCACTCAATATGCCAGCAAATTTGGAAAACTCAGCAGTGGCCACAGGACTGGAAAAGTTCGGTTTTCATTCGAATCCCAAAGAAAGGCAATGCCAAAGAATGTTCAAACTAGTGCACAATTGCACTCATCTCACATGCTAGCAAAGTAATGTTCAAAATTTTCCATACCAGTCTTCAACAATACATGAACCATAACTTCCAGATGTTCTAGCTGGATTTAGAAAAGGCAGAGGAACCAGAGATCAAATTGCCAACATTTGTTGGATCATTGAGAAAGCGAGAGAGTTCTAGAAAAACACCTACTTCTGTTTATTGATTTNACAATACATGAACCATAACTTCCAGATGTTCTAGCTGGATTTAGAAAAGGCAGAGGAACCAGAGATCAAATTGCCAACATTTGTTGGATCATTGAGAAAGCGAGAGAGTTCTAGAAAAACACCTACTTCTGTTTATTGATTTTGCCAAAGCCTTTGACTGTGTGGATCACAATAAACTGTGAAAAATTCTGAAAGAGATGGGAATACCAGACCTTCTGACCTGCCTCCTGAGAAATCTGTATGCAGGTCAAGAAACAACTGTTAGAACTGGACGTGGAAAAACAGACTGGTTCCAAATCAGGACAGGAGTACGTCAAGGCTGTATATTGTCACCCTGCTTGTTTAACTTACATGCAGAGTACATCATGTGAAATGCCAGGCTGTATGAAGCACAATTGGAATCAAAATTGATGGAAGAAATATGAGTAACCTAAGATACATAGATGACACAGCCCTTATGGTAGAAAGGAAAGAGGAACTAAAGAGCCTATTGTTGAAAGTGAAAGAGGAGAGTGAAAAAGTCGGCTTAAAATTGAGCATTCATAAAACTAAGATCATGGCATCTGGTCCCATCACTTCATGGCAAATAGGTGGGGAAACAATGGAAACAGTGAGAGATTTTATTTTGTTGGGCTTCAAATTCCCAAGGACGGGGTAGCCTGGTGGGCTGCCATCTATGAGGCCGCACAAAGTCAGACACAACTGAAGTGACTTAGCAGCAGCAGCAGCAGCAGAAAAATCACTGCAAATGGTGACTGCAGCTATGAAATAACATATTAAAAACAGAGACATTGCCAACAAAGGTCTGTCTAGTCAAAGCTATGTTTTTTCTCAAGTAATCATGTGCGGATGTGAGAATTGGACTATAAAGAAAGCTTAGCTCCAAAGAATTGATGCTTTTGCACTGTGGTGTTAGAGAAGACTCTTGAGAGTCCCTTGGACAGCAAGGAGATCCAACCAGTCCATCCTAAAGGAAATCAGTCCTGAATATTCATTGGAAGGGCCAAACTTTGGCCACCTGATGCGAAGAACTGACTCATTTGAAAAGACCCTGATGCTGGGACAGATTGAAGGCAAGAAGGGAACGAGATGGTTGGATGGCATCACCGACTCAATGGATATGAGTTTGAATAAGCTTCGGGAGTTGGTGATGGACATGAGGTCGCAAAGAGTTGGACATGACTGAGCGGCTAAAAGGAAATGAACTGAATTGGTATATCTGGCAGCATCCCATCTGGCAACCACAAAGGCAAGAAGTGATACCAAATGGAAAGCTTAAAAGAAGGGTGGGGGAAGATCATTAGAAAAAGAAAAGAAACTGTGATTTGAGGGTGGCACATCTTTTTTTATGGGGAAGGAAATACAAGGATTTTATCATACAGATTTCCTCTTCTTCCCTTGGGGAAAGGAGTGGGGATGAAAAAGGTCCACGTGACAGATTACTTCTTTGGTGTTGTCATTCAGTCACTAAGTCATATCTGACTCTTTGGGACCCCATGGAATGCAGCTCCTAGGCTTCCCTGTCCTTCACTATCTCCCAGAATGTGCTCACACTCGTGTCCATTGAGTTTGTGATGGCATCCAACCATCTCATTCTCTGTTGCCCACTTCTGCCCCCAATCTCTCCCAGCATCAGGGTCTTTTCAAATGAGTTGGCTCTTTGCATCAGGTGGCCAAAGTATTGTAGCTTCAGCTTCATCATCAGTCCTTCCAATGAATATTCACAGTCAATTTCCTTTAGGATTGACTGGTTCAATCTGGTTGCTCTCCAAGGGACTCTCAAGAGTCTTCTCCAGAAGCACAATTTAAAAGCATCAATTCTTCAGTGCTCAGAGCTCAAAGATACTGTTATGTATATCCCTTGAAGCTTCCCAGATAGCTCAGTGGTAAAGAATTCACCTGCCAATGTAGGATATGCATGTTTAATCCATGGGTTGGGAGGATCCCTGAAGAAGGAAATGGCAACTCATTCTAGTATTCTTGCCTGGAAAATCCCATGGACAGAGGAGCCTGGCAGGCTCCAGCCCATGGCACTGCAAAGACCTGGACAGGATTTAGTGACTGAACAACTTGAGGTGGAACCAGGACCCTGACCTAAGGTTGCACTATTGTTTCTTTCTTTCTTTTTTTAATTTAATTTTAATTTTATTTTACTTCACAATACTGTATTGGTTTTGCCATACATTGACATGAATCTGCCATGGGTGTATACGAGCTCCCAATCCTGAACCCCCCCTCCCACCTCCCAGCCCATATCATCTTGACTGCTCCTCCCTTGTCTCTGCATCCCCTCCGTTCCCTGATTGTTGTTCATTCAGTCCTGTCTGACTCTTTGTGACTGCATGAACTATAGAAGGCTAGGCTTCCCTGTCCTTCACTATCTCCTGGAGTTTGCTGAAACTCTTGTCCATTGAGCTGTCAGTGCCATCCAACCATATCATCCTTTGTCGTCCCCCTCTCCTCCTGTCTTCAATCTTTCCTGGCATCAGGTTCTTTTCCCTTTCCTGATTAGCAACTGTTTGAAAGTTTCCTATGCCCAGAAACCCCACCAGGGTCCTGGTCATTTTCAGGAGTTTCCTATGAACATTAATGTTTTAGAAGCATTGTTTAAAGTAAAATTGAAATTATCTGAGCTTTTAGGTGTGTGATCAGTTCAATGGTAGAACTTTTGTCACTTTTCTAGTCTCTATTTAATTTTCCTTCTTTCTTAAGTCAATTTTGGTAATGCTTATTTTTCTAGTATATTATCCTTTTCCTGTCTTATCAAATCTGTTGCCAGAGTTACTGTTAGTATTTTCATGATTATTTTAAGATCTCTTACCTTTGTAGTTATATCTTTGTGGTTTAAGTTGATGTCTAGCTTTGAGACAGGAGGGAAGTGGGCAGGGTATAATTGTCAAAAGAACCACAGCTGTTGAGAATACAACATAAACTGATTAGAAACAATTAGGCCCAAGTTGGTGGAAGATTCAACTTCCTGTAGACCTTGGACTTTATTGCATCCTAAATGATGCACCCACAGGCACCATGACAGTTCCAAGGTTGATCATAAAAGGCTAAAAAGTGGGCAGTGCCCCGATTCCTGGAAATCCCCACCACTTCCTCAAAATAGTTGGAATAATCCCCTCATTCTTTAGCCTATGAAATTACCCAGCCCATAAACACTAACCACCCCTGCACCCCAGAGTTGCTCTCACCTTCTGAGAAGGCCTGCATTCAGCCTATGGAATGTGTATCTCTGCTTTCACTTTACTATGGCTTACTCTTGAATATTTTCCTGCATGAACCAAAGATCCTCCCCTGGTAGCCTGTCTCAGGAACTTGCCTGAGACCTGGGACAGGACAGGACCATCCTCTCAAATCCTATTTCCCTGCAATCTCTTTACAAAGATATTAATAAATCTACTTCTTACCTATCACCTCACTTCCACCTGAATTCCTTCTGCACTGAGACATGAAAAACATGAGCTTCATTAGGTCCTGAGACAAGTTGTGGAGTTTCAGTAGGAAAATTGTTGGTTTGAGTCTCACCTGAGTTAGGGTGTCAGCTTCTCTAACAGAGTAGTTATTCTCTTTGGCCAGACTAATTTTGCTGTCTTTTACTCCCAGGCCCTGGTTGGATGCTGCGGTAAGCCACCTGGATTTCCAGTTTTCAAGCACTCACTCTCCCAGCTGCTTTTGAAACAGGAAGGAAGGGAGCAGGGCACAATTTTGAAAGGATGACATAGGCTAAGGGTACAGTAAACTAGAATCAGATGGGTCCAAGATGGCAGACAAGTCAACTTTGACTAGACCTTGATCCTCCATATACACTCAATATAACACATCAGGAAGCTAAATGACATACCCAGAGGTGCCAAAACTGTTCCAAGGCTGACCATTAAAGACAAAAAGTGGGCAGTGGCTCAACTCCTGGAAATCTCCTCTTCCCACAAATAGTTGGAACAATTCTCCCACTCATTAGCCTCTGAAATTACCGATTCCATAAAAGCTAACCACACTACATTTTGAGGCCGCTCTTGTCTTCTGCCATGGCCCACACTCTGTAGAGTATGTTTCTTCCAAGGCCACACTCACCCTCTGAGATCTGTGAAATATGTTCTTTTAAAATAAATCCATTTCTTCTTCTTTAAAAAAAAAAAATCCATTTCTTACCTATCACTTTGTCTCTCACTGAATTTTTTTCTGCAATGAGACATCAAGAATCTGAGCTTCATTACGTCCCCAAACTAGGTCTGCAATCTCAGTTGGAAAATCATGGGTTTTGGCTGGGTTCAAGTCCCAGTCATGTGAGTTAGAGTCCCAAGCAGAGTTTTGTTGAAGTTCAAGTCCACGCCTCATGGGTTCAAGTCCCAAAAGTCCCCAACTGGGTTTTGGCTGGGTTTGAGTCCCAATCTGAGATGAATGGCTTCACTTTGAATGTTGGAGGCTGATGACTTGCAATTATCTCTCTTTCTGGGGATTGTCTTAATAAAAGCAAATTACCCTACCCAAGGATATAATTCTTTTCTCAGGATAGCCCAAACCCCACTGCTTATCCCCCTGGCCTCAAGGTAGGAAAATTCTGAAGGGTCATTCCAGGTCCCAAGCATCCCATGGTTACTCCTAAAACCTCTGTTGCAACTGCACAAGGGTCAAATTTTCCTTCTGCCCAGTTCTCTCTACTGCACCCATCATAAATATTGTTCCCAAGAACACTCCCTAAAAACATCCCTGTACACAAATCTTACAATTGCAAAGATTGTTTCTAGGGGGACCTGATATATCATATTTTCTTGAATATGTTGTAGTTTACTTTGTCAGCTTTTGAGTCTTAAGTCTGGTTGTAAAGTCAGCCTGAGCTATGGCAGTGCTGCATATGAAGGAAGCAATTCTCTCTTTTTCTGCATGAGCTAAAGGTAACCCACCATTCTGTGGTGGTATAAGCAGATATAGTATGAGGTCCCTGGAATAATGAGAACTAGGCATGTCTTTCTTGACTTAAGAGAAGCCATTTTTGTCCAAGCCATTTTGTGATCTAAGCCTGGCCACAAGGTTTGTCCATGAACAGGTCTCAGTGATTAATGATCTTAAGGGAGGCAAAGGAATGAAGGAGCAAAGAAAAGTCAAGAAACAATAGTTCAGTGATAAAGTAATCCTAGTTTTGGAATATATGTAACAATTTGATACATGTCTTTGAGTTCTGCAGGACCTAAGGCCCTCACTCAAGTGAAGAATGGAAGACTGACATCAATTCTGACTTCATTCAACTAAAGCTTGGACTCTGGACCTTTGCCTCAACTACATGCTGTATTCTCTCCTCTGCTGAAGCCCCTTCATGGGCTTCCCAGGTGGTGCTAGTGGTAATAATTCTACCTCCCAATGCAAGAGACTTAAGAAGCCCTGGTTCAAACCCTGGGTTGGGAAGATCACCTTCTTCCCAAGGAGGAGGACATGGCAACCCACTCCAGTATTCTTGCCTGGGAGAATCCCATGAGGAAAGGAGTCTGGTGGGCTATAATCCATAGGGTTGCAGAGAAAGTGACTTAGCCCTCATGCATGCACACAAGCCCCTTCATGAATATGCATGTGTCCTTAGCTTAAACCTTCCCCAATTTTACTGTTCAGGGAGATGCTGCTTTGGGAAAAATCCTCAGTGCTCTCTTTACTTGCTGCAAGTAATAAATCCTTCATTTTCCTGCTTTTGCCTTGATTGTGTCTATTTATTGCAAGAGAATAGGGGAGAGAGAAAATGGTCACATCCCAGGTCTTGGGTTGAAAGGTTGTTGTTGAATTACGACGCCGGGATTCTTGGCCTCCGGAGGAGAAGAATTCAATCCGGGGCCAGAGACGAGGATTGATCGCTCAGAGCTTTTGTGTAATAAAGTTTTATTAAAGTATAAAGGAGATAGAGAAAGCTTCTGACATAGACATCAGAAGGGGGCAGAAAGAGTGCCCCCCTGCTAGTCTTTCGCTGGACGTTATATAGTCTGTTAACAAAAGAAAGGAATGTCTCAAAACTTAGAATGGCCCCAGGCCCCTCACCCATAAGATGTATTTTGGGATAATCTTGGCTCTAAATGGTTTATCTTGGGCCATAAATTGATTAACTTGGATCTTAAAGAAGGGCAGATCACCACGCAAATAGTTTCATTTACATAGATTAGAGGAACAATATNCAGGCTCTTGAACATGTACAGAACTCATTTACTAGAAGACTATTGTGTACACAACTTAAGGCAACTTTGGCCCCATTTGTCTAGGGAAAAGTAGGTCTTTATATCACTCATGCTGAAGCTTGATAGTGATAAAAAAGCAACCAATTTATTGTTTGCAAGTGTTCCTGCAACTTACTATTTATTCAAACACCTTTGATTAGAAAGAGATTTACTTTAAAAGCAAGCTATGCGTGTGAAAGACAGTGTTGATCATTAACTCTTTGAATTTCATGCAAGAAAGGATGTTGAAGAAATTCAGTTATTTTTTTCCTTACAAAAATGTAATGATAAAAAGAGTAATAATTAAGCATATCTGAATATTTCTTTGAAAGGGAAGAAGTTTTTTTTTTTATATTCTTGGATGATATCATGAAAAAGGAGATTATGGTGTTTGCAGGGGCAGGAAAACCTACAATGGTAGAAACTTAGCATACTGATAGTGACGAGAATCATCTTCAGCCGTCAAGTCTGGTCATATAGGAATGCACACTTGGATTTTTATTGTCAACTTCCAACCATGAAAAGGGTGTCAGTTTTGGAGTCAGATAGGGTATAAATCCTAGCAACTCTCCTACAAGTACTAAAACCTCAGGCAAGTTGGTTAGCCTCTTTGTAGCAATTTCCTCATCCATAATATAGCTAGGATAATATTTCACAGGACTGTCTTGATAATTAAATGAATAAATGTAGGTAAGGTACCTACCACAGCATATGCTTGGTATATAAAAAGTATTCAAGAAATTTTAATTCTTTTCCCCCTTGAAGTGGCAAATCAGAAAGGTAAGCACAAATAGAAATGTGGAGAAAATGGAACACTTCTAAAGTTCAGTTTTATTTATTGAATCAATGAAGAAAGCATTTTCAACAAACAAAAGGTTAAGATAATAACAATAAGGTAATAATAACATTACTTACATGATTTTTATGATCTTACATTCTGCTAAGTATAGAAATGGTTACTCCAGATTGCTTTTTAAAACGGAACTTTTTAGGAGCCTTAAACACCCTTACCAAATGGTTCCAACTTGTGTGACATCTCAAAGTATAAAATGAATTACTCTTTTGCACCATATTTTCAAAATATAGGGCTTGTGGACCTCTGTGCTTCACAGAGGGCTTGGAGGAGGGGGAAATAAGAGGAATCAAAGAGATCATTCTGAGGAAAAAGAAGCATGACATCTCAGATGTTTGGAGCTGAAAGATTGGGAAACAACATGAGCAATCTGTATTTCATTCCAGTCATTTTTAATTTTGATATGTCTGTGATGGGTTTCAGCACATGTCCTAATTCAGTTGTCATGTTAGGTTAAATCACCAGATCAACTATATTTGATTTGGTAATTTGCATTATATAAATTCACCTTCTGTGAGGAAAATGAAGTCGATGGCCATGTGATATCAAAGCAGAATGGAGGCACGTTTTAAAATTGAAGGAAGGAAACCTAACATTCACTCATGTTTCCTGCTTGGAAAAAAAAAAGGGAACCACTTTCCAACAGAAATAGGTTTCATTTTCACTACTCCCCTAGGTGGATGTGTGGCATTTTGCCCAGGAGGCAAAAGGAAGCAGCAGGATTCTCTTCACCAGTAGAACCCCAGTTCTCAAATAATAAGAGCTATCAATACATTTCACTAACAGCCAGGTTATACAGGGACTTTGGGAATTCTGAAACCATTTTGAGCTAGGAGCACCCATTTTCTTTCCATATGTTACTTTGAGCTCTTTGGATACCTGCCACTGAAGTAATACTACTGCTTTATAAACAGCTTCACAACCACTGATCAGGCGGGGGGATGCCATATATAGCGAGTACAATCACACACCTGAGACTACAGGTCACTTTTAAGTTGCCTGGGAGATTTTGAAAACCTTTAGCTACCGCAGACTGGTTTTCTGGTACCAACTGGCCATTCCTTTGTGAACAAAAAAAATACTCTGAAGACGTGGACTTATTCGCCCTGCTCTGTCTCCAGCTTTCTTGTTTAACAGCCCACAGCCCACCCCCAGGATTAGAAATGGGTGTCTACCTTGTTCTCCAGCGAGTTGAACACGTTCCTCATCTCGTTGATTTTTTCGTGAAGCTGCTCTAGAGAGGTTATGATCCCTCCATCCTGCCGCTGGAGGCGGGCTCCCACCGGAGGCAGGTTCAGGGAACTCTTGTACTTGGAAGCCTACGGTACCACAGAGGGCTTCTTAGGCTCGGAGAAATAGGGGAGGGGCGTCTGAATTCTTCCTATTTCCTGCTCTTAAATGAATTTCTGTTTCTCAATTTCCTTTAATTTCTTGGCTCTTAACTCTTCTCAAGATGAATTTTAATCATTGTCTTCCAATTTTTTTTTTCACCAAAGATCCCTTAAACTAAATTTTCATAAATTAAGCAAGTTATTCCAACTCGTCTTTTACACAAACTTCTCCTTCTCTTCTGTCTCATTATTAAGGTCAGAAAAGTAGGGAATGGGCCTGTGCTTTGAGAACTCTGCAAAGTTTTCAATATCAAGATTTGAGAAGTCTCCACAAGGTATGCCAAGTTCTTGTGACACCTGACTAAAAGCTCTACAGGAGCAAAAGCGCAGGTATTTTGAAGTAGCCCATAATGACAAGAATGCCAGGGTAATTGCTTTGGCTTCCCCCTAAATCAGGGTTGCTACAGAAGAAATGGGGTCTTTCTGCCAGCTGCTACTCCCTAATTTTTAGCCTCTGTTAATCCAATGCAATGGATTAACCCATTGCAATTAATTTAACGCAGTAATTTAAAACACGAAGTGAGTCATTTGAACAGTCAAGAGTAAATTTCCCAAATCTAGTCCTCTACACTTCCTGCAGAAGTTGATCCTTAAAGTCATTCTTACCAGGCAACACTGAGGCTAATAGGAAGCCTGGTGTGGTGGAAACTTATCTATCCCTGAATACAACACAGGTCTAGCAGAGATAGCTTCTCTGGAGTTAGAAGAACATGCCTCAGTGGTAAAAAGAGACTGAAGCTTAAACAGGGCTTACAAATCCTAGAAAACATTCGATGGAAATTTTGATGATGAAACCTATTACTGTAGGACTGGTTCCCATAGTTTTACAGTTAGAGTTTCTTTGGGCATATAACCCATTTTCTTAAATTATTGATATTTTTATTACAGAGAAAAAGGAAAAAAAGAGTCACCCAAAAATCTCATTGCTTTAATATAACCATTAGCATTTTGGTATATTTCCTTCTATTTTGTACTATGAATATAAATGCAAGTATTAATAGCATTGGCTTTGGCTTCCTGGGTGGCATGGTGGTAAAAAATTAACCGTCCAAAGCAGGAGATGTAAGAGAAATGGATTTGATCCCTGGGTTGGGAAGATCCCTTGGAGTAGGAAATGGCAACCCACTCCAGTATCCTTACCTGAAAAATTCCGTGAACAGAGGAGTCTGGTGGCCTATGGTCCATCATGTCTCAAAGTCAGACACGACTAAGTACACACGCATGCATATTTATAGTGTTGAAATCACATAAAAGATAAATTTTGATTCTACCCTCCTTTTTCTTTCCTTTTGCATAACATTCTTATAAGCCCTTCCCTTCAGCCTTCAAATGTTTGTCTAAATGTGCATTTTTAATGCTATATAATATTCTATCCTACAAGTGTGCCAGAGTTTACCTACTCATTCACCCTTGTTGTAAATTTGTTATTTATAATTTTTCAATATAAGATAATGCATTGAAATATAATGCTTTTTACTTAAAGATTTATGTATATTTCAGTTATCTCCTTTGGATAATTCTTAAATATGAAATTACTGAGTCAAAGAATGTTAGGTAGTATTGACCCAAAGGAAAACATACCATGTTGGAATATATTCAATTAATTAATAATTATACAAAATATATTTTACCAGAGGGCTTGAAAAGTTATAATATTATGGTTGTATATATTCTTGGAAACATACTGCATGACATGCAATGTCCTAAATTAGTGTATTTGGAAAATCATGTCTTAGATAAGACATATGAAACATAAGTGATATAAATGGTAGAAGTTAAAGTGTCTACATTCATGAGGCTACACATGAGCCAAAAACATGGCTGGAGTTCGTCATTAGTGTGAGGGCTGCACCAGAACTAAACTGTGCTATTACCACATCTGTTGCCTTAACTGGGGGACCCTCAACCCTCACTTCTCATGTTAATGAAATCATAATTTTAAAGTATATATTCCAAATGAAGTAATCAAGGCTAAATCAACACAGTGTGACTCTGGAAAAGAGATTGGGGTGGACTTTGAGAGGGTTATGGACAATGGACAATAGACAAAAAGGAGAAGGATAGATTTCAAATAAAAGGGAATGTACTAAGCTAAGCTAAGGAGTTGTCATTGTGTCTACTGATTCACCTGGTCCACAGTAATTCTACCTGAAGTAAACTAGGAGATGAGAGTGCTCTTTCTACTGTTGACTTCTGTGACCTGATTTAGATCACGGTACCATATTCTTACCAAACAGGTTATGTTCATCCAAAGAACAGGAAGCCAGTTAGGGGTGTGAAGATTTTAACACTTTTACTGCATTTAAATTAAATTAGTCAAAAAATAATACTCCTTGTTTCAATCATTGTTTCTTTGAGCTTCAACCTTTTCTTCTATTTATTAGCCATCTGCAATTTTGTTCTGGTAAATTGTGTTCTTCACCCATATTCTATCAGGGTTTCAGACTTTTCCTTTTTATTGATTCTATGAACTATTTATATATCATTAAAGCTCTGTAATATTTTTGTAGGAAAATTTCCAGTTTTTGTTATTTGTCTCTGAATATTTTTACATTGGGAAAATTTTTAATTGGGATGTGATGTAGTCACTAACCTTTCCCTTTGTGATTTTTTTCCAGTGTTTTTTTTTCTTAAAAAGACATCCAGAGACAAAATAAATATTCACTGATTCTAAACTTCTGTGGTTTTTAAAAATATTTAATCCTTTAATTCACTTTTGAGTTTATTTTGATTAGAGTGTGAAGCAAAGATCTCTTCTTTTTCTGCAAAGAACCAGTTTTCCAAACACCATTTAGCACCAAACTAAAATGACTACATCAGACCCCTTGGCTTAAAGCAAGATACACATCTCACGATATCCATTCATTCATTCAACTAATATTTATTGAATATGTATTATATTCCAGGCATTATACTTTGTTCTGAGAGTATAACAAAGAGCAAAATGTACTAATCCCTGCCCTTGGAGCTTACATTCTAGAGAAGGAGACAGACAATCGAAAAATAATAAACAAGTTAATATTTACTATAATGTTAGGTAGGGATTGAGAGGTCTGTTGAGAAAATAAGGAGATAGAAAAAGACTGAAATGTCACATTTTCCTTCACCTTTCATATTTTGCTCTCCCTTTTAAGTATAGATTGTATCTCTTCTAGTTAATCTCTCCCTGTATCCCTCCTTCCTTGTCCTCTTCTTTATTTCTCCTCCTTCATCTTCTTTTGGTTAAATGTTGCTTGGAGTAAACAGACTGGGGCTTAGGAGATATTCTTTTAAAACAAGGACGGGGTTATAATCACAGCATCACAGAGGTCACATGGGCAAATTTACCTCCACTGCTTCGTTTGTTCCTCCGTGAACAGATGTACTTGGGTGTATACAATAAGAGAATGAGGCCATCCCCACTGCAGCTATATTTAGCCAACATTCAGGGAGTGACCTACATAAAATCTGTAATAGACTTTAAATCATACCTGAGTTTAAAGAGATAGTCACACTCATTCAGATGCCATACACAGGTCAGGCGTTAACAGAGGGGAGGTGGTCGGGGAGGTCTTGGACAGACAAACGAAACATCAGATCAGCACTGAAGGAAAATTCACTTCCTGTTTCCAGACCATTGTTCAGGCTAGTCCCTCTGCCTAAAATTACCCTTCCCCACATCCATTTACCAAATGGATTAGGTAAACTCATTCTTACAGGCCTGATCCAAATCCTTCAGTTAAAATTAATTCATCCGTTTTTCATATTCCACAGAATTTTCAACCTTTGTTGAAATTCTTCCAAACAGCCTACCTTGTATTTATTGTATGTTTTTCAGGACACTTAAAAATCAGTAAGAATATCTGTTTCATCTCCCATTAGGCCAAGCAGTAGACTTTGCACATAGTAAGTGCTCAATAAATATGCATTAAGTTGAAATGAGGCTCTTTTCTTCAACCTCTCTCTTTGCTGGTCTGGTTCTAAGAGCAACATGATTACGATGTTTTCATAATCTTGGGCTGGTTTACCCTAATTGGGTCCTCAGCAGTGATCTCTTACATGATATTTTTGGAGACTAGTTGTTGTTTTCATTTTACTGTTACTCAAAGTAAACAAATTTAAATTACATTTCCCCAAACTACCTGCTCCTCTGGATTCCTATATCTCTATTTGGGAGACCACTCTTTTTCATAGTTGTTGTTTCATCCCTCAGTCATGTCCAACTCTTTTGCAACCCCATGGACACTAGCCCACCAGACTCCTCTGTCCATGCAGGAATACTGGAGTAGGCTGCCATTTCTTTTTCCAGGGGATCGTCCTGATCCAGAGATAGAACCTGCATCTTCTGCACTGGCAGGCAGATTCTTCACCACTGGGCCACCACGGAAGCCCCCTTCTCCTAGCTGTTGCTCAGTCGCTAAGTCATGTCCGATTCTTTACGACCCCATGGGCTGCAGCACACCAGGCTTCTCCGTCCTTCATCATTTCCTGGAGTTTGCTCAAACTCATGACCATTGAGTCACGATGCCATCCCCCTTCTCCTCCTGCCCTCAATCTTTCCCAGCATCAGAATCTTTTCCAGTGAGTCAGCTGTTTGTAGCAGGTGGCCAAAGTATTACAGCTTCAGCATCAGTCCTTCCAGTGAATATTCAGGGTTGATTTCCTTTATATCTCCTTGCTGTCCAAGGGACTCTCAAGAGTCTTCTCCAGCACCACAATTGAAAGCGTTGATTCTTTGGTGCTCAACCTTCTTTATGGTCTAACTATCACATCTGTACATGACTATGGGAAAAATCATAATTTTGACTATACAGACCTTTGTTGGCAAAGCCATGTCTCTGCTTTTTAATATGCTAAGTTTGTCATAGCTTCTCTTCCAAGGAGCAAGCATCTTTTAATTTCATTCCTGCAGTCACCATCCTCAGTGATTTTGGAGCCAAGAAAATAAAATCTGTCTCTGTTTCCACTTTTTCCCCATCTATTTGCCATGAAATGATGGGACCAGATGCCATGATCTTAGTTTTTTGAATGTTGTGTTTTAAACCAGCTTTTTCATTCTCCTCTTTCACCTGCACCAAGAGGCTCTTTAGTTCCTCTTTGCTTTCTACCATTAGAGTGGTATCATCTACATATCTGAGGTTGTTGATATTTCTCCTGGCAATCTTGATTCCATCTGTGAGTCATCCAGACTAGCATTTTGCATGATGTACTCTACATATAAGTTAAATAAGCAGGGTGACAATAAACAGCCTTGATGTACTTTTTCTCCAATTTTAAACCAGTCCATTGTTCCCTGTCCAATTATAAATGTTGCTTCTTGCCCTGCATACAAATTTCTCAGGAGACTGAAGAGCCAACTTTGAAATCACCCTTTCTCCCAACCCCCACCTAACCCTGTCAGTTTTTTCTTCCTTCTCAAATATCCCAAATAACAATGCCTTAAGTCTAGAGAGTAGCATGGGTTTCCCTAGCCCAAGCTGTTCTCACGTTACATATTATGTCAGAATGAACTCTATGATTTTTAAGGAAAGAAATTTACTTTAAATTACAATTGGTAGATAGAAGCCAAAGAAATACTATGTAGAGAGCCAAAGTGACTGTCATTGCAAACATATTACATAAAAGTTAGCAGAAATTTATCTCCCTCATAAATCAAATTATTCCCACTGTTTGAAAAGAGCTTAACTTTTTTTCTGTTATCATATATGAACAATTGCAGTGTTAACCCCCTCTTATTCTCAATTCTCTCCACTAAAATAAGAGACTAAAAAAAGCAGCTCTTGCTCTCTCCTTCTGATGGAAATGTTATTACACAGGGTAATGGCCAGAATGATGGTGACAACAAAAAGAAAAGCGTCATTGATGTGGGAGTGGTGGTACTGTATTTCATAAACTGGGTAAGCGGTCCTTCAGTCATCAGTTTTCACCAAAGTACAATGTGAATGGTACTCTTGACCCTGCTTATCTCACAGTCTTAAGTGAACCAACACAATGATACATGTAGAAGCTTTGTGAGTGCTAAAAACAATGTGTACATAAAGGACAGTCATCATTGTGATACATAAAAGAGTTGAAAACAATCTATGTTTTTACCTGGTAAATCTGTGCAGAAGGATTATTCATTGGCTTATGTTCATTATCTCCTGTAGGGAAAAGAGCTCAGTTTAATCAACACAATTCATTCTGTCCCTATTCTCTTCAGACATGCAGGGAACGAGGGGACTTACAGGATACTATATCTGTACCTGCATGATAAGCCAATGATTCAACAGAAGCAGAAGATCAATTGGCATAGGTTATTTTATATTACATTCTAATACAAAGAATAGCCTCACTTCTAATGATCAAACCATATCTACCTGATATATCTCTTGTAGTAGAAAATCATGTGCTACAAAGGAGGGGAAGTTTCACAATCAAACTGAATGATAAATGATCATTCATTAGCCAGAAGGGAATGCCCATGAAGGGTCTCTTTCAGATTTCCCTGGCAGTCCAGTGGTTAAGACTCAACTTCCATTGCAGGGGACACAAGTTTGATCCCTGGTCAAGGAACTAAGATCCCACAAGCCACATGGCGAGGCCAAAATAAAGGATCTGTCTTATTCTTGGGGCTGAGTGAAGTTTATCTGAGGGGCTAGTTCCAGTCAAGAAGTCATTTATCCAGTGGTTATTGTTCTCAGGCCTGTATAAAATATTATTTACTTCTCCTGCCTCTGATCCTTGCTAAACTTCAGAGCCCTGCCCTCTGTCATGCCCAGATCAGCTAAAGGAATTTTGCTGTCCTCCTGGGCAAGAGGGTTGATGGAAGGAAATTTCAATACAAAGGGTCTCGAAAGGATGCAGGCAGAAGGAAAACAGTATTGTCAACACTAGAGACAGGTCGAACACAAAGAAAGCAGTAGGTTATGAAAACCATTTGCACTAGGGAGGAAAAAGATTAGCCTAGAATGTACCTGTCAGAACCTCAGCCCTGAGGATGAGATAAATTGCATAAAATGTACACCTCACATGCCGCCCTTGGCTTATCCATTCTAGCCACATCTCCTTTGTATCACATTGTATGAATCAAGCAGTTTGTAGATAAAATTCCCACCCGCAAATATTTGGATGTATAGATGTGTACATTGTTTTCCTAGGACATTCAGGTACAGGAAACCCTTCCTTAGGGAAACCAGCCTCAGTATGTTAAGTTAATAAATAATATATAACCTCAGCTCAGAGCTTCTACACACCAAGGGCAGTCTCTATAAAATCCAGATGGTTTGAGATTACCAAAATCCCCCTCATGATCTTGAGTGGATTTACTTAACCTATTTCATGCTATGTCCAAACAGCCTTGTATAATGGCAAGAACCAGAACCTGGGGACAGGGACCAGCCCAGATCGAACTCTGACATTCTGGAGCTATAGCCTCACTTCTCTCTGACTGTTTCTTTACCTATCAATTGAGGATGATAACAGACCCTACTTGTATATGGTTGATTCTGTGTGGTAAAGTTTAAAAGAGAAAGCCCTCATGTTTCTAGGTCAGCCTAGAAGGCGTTGGATGTCTGTTAGTTCAATATATATCTTGACCCTTTTCAGGATGTCATTCTGAGGCAGTCCTAAAATTATTGCTAAGAAAAGTAAGAAACTACTCAAATTGTAGATATACATGTAGCATTTCCCGTTTCCCCAGTACCATGTCTGTGCTCTTCCTGGTCATTCTGTTATTATAATGAAATAAGAACAGTCAAGTTAACATATTATTCATGTTGTGAGATAAGGGCAAGACAAGCCTACAACCTATATTTCTTAAATCCTGAGCCTTAAGCAAGACATAGGAAAAATCTAACCTTGCTTGGTTTTGGTCTTTTCCATGGTGCCTGTTGCTTCTCTCCTCCAGCTTATTCAACATTGCATCTTCATCGTCCCTGGATCAGGCCATCCCCTCGTCCCCAGACCTGTCAGTTGAAATCAACAGTAAGGGAACAGATGAAGTGACTGGACTTATTTTATGTGCTAACTTTAAAAAATCGAAACGAACACAGAAGCAATAGGTATTATGTGCAGCTTCAGAAGAGTGAAAATATTAAGGTAAATATTGTGTCAACAAGTATGAATTTCATTACTTAAAATTACGGTAGTTTTTAATATACTGAATTCTGTTGGGGATCAAACCAATTAACTTAAACCCATTAATTTTATTAGCAGGGTATAGTTTGGGGAAATTAACTTGAGCAAGCATGAAGGCTAATATATCTGTTTCTATTTCATTAAATAGTAAGTTCTGTGATGGCCTTGTCCCCACTTTCACCATCTGTAGACTTCTTTACACCAGGAGATGCTACTCAAATGTGGCCTGGCTGTTGTGATCTTTTGACATGAAACTGCTGGTTCAGAATGCAATCTAACAAGAAAAAATAGTATTGTGGACACTGGCGCTCTTTTTTTCCCAGCTAGAATTTTAACCCTTTTCAATGATTGGGGAATTCCCTAACCTTATGCAGAGGCCTCCCCTTATGTGAAGGCTGAAAGTGCCAGGTTCTACTAGCCTCCCTTGGAGCTAAGGCATGATGGACATGTGGTAACATTGTGGTACATGTGATACATGTGGTAACATGTATCAATACCCACCTCAATTGGTGCTGGCGGTTGCAGAAGGATTTTCTAAGGCAAATGTACTTGATATACTTTCTACTTTCTTAGAAATAGAAATGATTCTTAAGACAAGCAGCAGCAGCATCAACAAGGGTGGTAGTGGTGATCATGATCTGGTATAGACAGTTTAGGTAACTCCAGCTGCTGCTTTCCTCACCAGAACAGCTCTGCTACAAGATTTGGGGCATTGCTGCCGGATGCATAATCCCAAACCTGGTTCTCCAGTCTCCCAGAGATTTTATGAGCTGTCCATATCCTTTTAACAATGTCTTGTGCTGCGTAAATCAGCTAGTTATTTCCTATTGCTTTGCAATTAAGAAACGTAATTGAAATAATAAAAATATATTAACACTATCCAAGATTGAGAAAGCATAAGTTACAACTTTCTTCATTGCTCTAGAAAAGACACTTCTAATTTCTGGTGATAAAATGCAGATTAGTGTTTACCTAGGGCAGGAAGTGGGAGTTTAACTGGGAGGAAGCACAGGGAACTTTTTAGGTTGATAAAAATATTCTATTGCTTAATTGTGGTAGTGGTTATCCAGATGCATTAATTTGTCAAAACTCATCAAAATGTGTATTTTGACTGAGTGTCTTTTATCCTATATAATTTATACCTCAAAGTAGAAATTAGTGTTTCATGAATATAATGAGATCTGTGAATCAAAGTGATAAATTGACAGAGTCTGGAAGGTACACATGGATGAAAAAGCATTGGTTAATACCTGGGCAATTATAAATGAGGGATCTAAAGAAAGGCCCAAAGTGAAGGCCATATGCTATTTGGAATCTTGTACATTTTTCATGTGAGCATGGAAATTATGTCAAGGTAAGGCATCTTCCCTAGCTATCTGAATCTCTTTCATAGCTGATATAAACATTACTAAGATGAAAAGTTTCTGCTTCTTAGCAAACAATCATTTGATATTTAATGAATTCCGTGATTAATATAATTAAATCACAGAAAATTAGAGCCAAAAGACACTGAGAAAATTACTTGATTCAACTTCTTCATTTATTGGAGAAGCAGCCGAAGCATGGAGAGAAGAAGATAAGTCATCTGCTCAAAATCACACAGCTTTGAAAATAATTGTCAGAGGTGATTTCTGTTACCATTTAGGGGAAAAAGTATTAAAATATGTGAAGCCATATTTTAATGGGATTTTTATGGATAATTAATTCCAGAGGATTGATTGATCTAATCTGCAGCTAATTAAAAACAAACCCCCAAACTGCCATCTGTCATAGGTAAAATGTAAATTTATGCATTTTCAGAGGTAAGACATCATCAAGTTCACAAATGTACAAATAGTTACTGATTTCAAGAAGTAAGATAAGGTATGTGGTTACTAGAAAATAAATTAGAAATATTATTTATTTATTAAGAAAGCAACCAAACCACATTATAAAAAATTTAGAAAATACTGAGGGGAAAAAAACAACTATCATGCCTTACTTACCGATCATTTGATTTTATTGCTAGTCAATCACTTTTCCCTTGAATATTTTACCTGATTGTTAACAGAGCCTATAATTTTATATCTACATTTTTTTACCTATATTAAGTATTTTTCTTTCTTTTACAAATTGGACCTTTATTATTCAAGTTGTTTTTATTGTGNTTGCTAGTCAATCACTTTTCCCTTGAATATTTTACCTGATTGTTAACAGAGCCTATAATTTTATATCTACATTTTTTTACCTATATTAAGTATTTTTCTTTCTTTTACAAATTGGACCTTTATTATTCAAGTTGTTTTTATTGTGGTTATTTGGGTAGTGGTACAAGTGTCCCTCCTTAGACCCAGTCAGTGTTAACAATCTGCTGAAATTCTTCATTCCTTTCTCCATCCTCATAGAGCCACATTCAAATGTATATACAGATAAGGCAAGGGTTGTCATTGTAGGTTCATACTCTTCCTCTCTGCATCATCCCCTCTCACTTCATATATCATGGCAATCTTTCCAAGTTAATTGGTGTAAATCTAACAAATCACTGTTAGTGACTAACATCCATGGTAGGAATAATCTGTTTTAATTGTTCCTTTATTGATGGGCATTCCCTTTATTTACATTATTTTGTCACTATAAACAATGCTACAACAAACATCTCAGTACACAGAGNCAAGTTAATTGGTGTAAATCTAACAAATCACTGTTAGTGACTAACATCCATGGTAGGAATAATCTGTTTTAATTGTTCCTTTATTGATGGGCATTCCCTTTATTTACATTATTTTGTCACTATAAACAATGCTACAACAAACATCTCAGTACACAGAGCCATATATATTGGTGCTTTTATATACTTAGGGGTTTAATAAGTAAGACTCATTTATTTTTAACTATTGTATAGTTTTTATTGCTATTGAGAATGGCATTTTTCAATTTCCAGTTCTCTCTAGCTAGTGTTTGTATTCTCTCTCTTTTTTAAATATTTATTTTTTTCTCAGCCATCTCAATAAATTCCTTTATTAATTATAGAAGATTTTAAAATAAATATTTCTATATGATTTTTATTCTTGTTTTCAAATTTTATACTGGTTATTTCACAGTTGATTGTATTTGCTAGAGCCTCTAGAATAATGTTTACTAATAACAGTGACAGTGGATATTATTATCCATCTTCTTATTTTAATGTAAATGACTTTAAAGTCATTTAGAATCATATTTTCTACCTTTGGTAAATAATGTATATCACATTTAAGTAACTTTACCTTTGTTTTACCAAAATTTCTTAAAAAGAATGGCTACTGTGTTTTATCCATCTTTTAGAAGCTACTGATAGACTTGCCTTTTTCTCCTTTTCATAATAAATTATACTGATTCTCTAATGTTGAATCATCTTCACATTCCTGGAATATTTGCTTGGTTGTAGGAGATAGTTTTATTGACACTCTGCTGGATTCTATTTGTTAATATTTAGACATTTTTGCATCTATATTCATGAGTGATTTTAATCTGTGGAAGGTTTATTGCTTTTTTATTTTTTACTCTATGGCAAAGGGACATTCACATTAACCTAGCTTCTTAAAATGAATTAGAGAGGTTTTTTTTATCTTGTCCTATAATCTAGAAATGTTTCAGTTAAATTGGAATTGTCTGTTCATCAAAAGATAGTATAGCATAGCTACAAAAATGTTTGGTCTTAATGCCTTTAAAAAAAATAGACACATCCTTAAACCCAATTCAGTTTCTTAAAAGGTAACTGGTCTACTCAACTTTTAAGCTTGATTTTATAATTTATATTTTCTTAGGACATCATGTATTTCCTTAAGTTTGTTAACAAATCTGTGGATAGAGGATAAGTATCTACGTTTTTGTAACCGCTGCTGTAGTCGCAGCGCCATCTTCACATTTTCTTTATATTGTCACATCTAATTGAATCCTCACATTGATCCTGTTCAGTGTGGATCGTTATCCTCATTTTACAGATGAGCATATTGAAGCTTGGGAAAATGAGGTAATGATGACCGAGAATCACGGGTAAGATATGGCAGAGCGAGCCAGAATTGGAATAGGTCTCTGTGACTTCAGAACTGGTGGATTCAATTCCTAGATTTCTCCAAATAGTTTTGCAGTCATTATATTTAATTACTGAAAAATAGTTGTTTGAGGAATTATGTCATTGTTGTCTTTTCCTTTCCAAATTATTGAATATTAGGATCATTTTCTATTTGTCAGTATAGTTAATGGAAAATTATAGTTAATATAAAAAAGAATATAGATTTTTTACCCTCTTATTTAAGGCATTTTTAGGCTAGGTTTACAGAAGAAAACTGCTAATTTGAAGAGTATGATCATATTAGTGAGTAACATATTTTGAAAGATACATCTTAAAAGGGAAAATAACAGTATTATGTGGGAAAGTAGTATGACTTCTTCTGGGGAGAGCTATACAACATTATAAATTCCTTTGAGATCTTACCTGTAGTCTGCTTCATTGTCTGTGGGCCTCCCTCACTCTCTGAGCCCAGTAATTCTTTACTTTGTCCTTCATAATCCTTGAATCACTGCCTGGGCTGTGCTGTGCTTAGTCATGTCCGACTCTTTGCGACCTCCTGGACTGTAGCCTGCCAGGCTCCTCTGTCCATGGGGATTATCCAGTCAAGAATATTGGAGTGTGTTGCCATGCCCTCCTCCAGGGGATCTTCCCAACTCAAGGATCGAACCCAGGTCTCCTGTGTTGCAGGCAGATTCTTTACTGTCTGAGCCACCAGGGAAGCCCAAGAATAATGGAGTGGATTCTCCAGGCAAGGATACTGGAGTGGGTCGCCATGACTTTCTGCAGAGGAACTTCCCAACCCAGGAATCNAACCCAGTAATTCTTTACTTTGTCCTTCATAATCCTTGAATCACTGCCTGGGCTGTGCTGTGTTTAGTCATGTCCGACTCTTTGCGACCTCCTGGACTGTAGCCTGCCAGGCTCCTCTGTCCACAGGGATTATCCAGTCAAGAATACTGGAGTGTGTTGCCATGCCCTCCTCCAGGGGATCTTCCCAACTCAGGGATCGAACCCAGGTCTCCTGTGTTGCCGGCAGATTCTTTACTGTCTGAGCCACCAGGGAAGCCCAAGAATAATGGAGTGGATTCTCCAGGCAAGGATACTGGAGTGGGTCGCCATGACTTTCTGCAGAGGAACTTCCCAACCCAGGAATCAAAGCGGGTCTCCTGCATTGCAAGCAGATTCTTTACCAACTGAGCTATCAGGGAAGCCCAAATAGCGATGCTAGCCTCTAATAACATCCATCTGGGCCTCGGCAGACCCTTGAGAAAATACTAATAAGTTTTTAGAAAAAGCCTGTTTGTCTCTAAACCATGTCTGATCATTACATAGAACAATTGTTTTTAGTCTCTACTTTGAAGCCCTTGGGTTTTTTGAGCCTGCCTTGGGAGCAAAGAGAAAGCCACCAAGCTGGTGGAGTCCTGGGCCCCCCTTCCCTTCCCCTGAAGCAGAGTCTCTCTGTTCTCATCTAATTTACATACTATAACTATGGGGGAAGAAATTTCCTTTAAAATGGACTTCTGCTGCCTTAAAAAAGGTTCTAAAATGATCACAATAGAGATATAGGAACATTGAAACATTCACCTAAAAAGTTATAACCAGATTTTTATAACATTAACTCAAGTAATAAGATTAGCAGCATTAATAAAGTTAATATAAGCAGAAAGAACACCGGAAAATCTCCTGACCCTCCCCCAGACTGACCTAGAATGTATACCCCACACACCAGTGCAGGCGTAAGACCACAAAAACCTAGGATTGTCTATTACTTTCCAATTACTGCTGTGACAGAAAAGGAAAGTTTTGCACTTTGGGGAATTGAAATTAATTGAAAGCAGACTTGAGTTAATTTCCATTCCAGTGTCCTTTATTGAATGGGTCTTTAGTGCACATTTCTAATTTAGTAGAATGAGAACTCTTTATGTTCAGAGGAGAGTGATGAGGAAATATTTTCCCCTGAAACTAAAGTAATTCATCAGGACAAATCTTGCTAATGTTTTCAAAGAGGAAAGTCTATTTGAACTTTGTGATATAGAAAAGTACTTTAAAAAAATTTATGAAAGGGGTTGTTCATTTTTTCCATACAGCCTAGAAGCAACATAAGTTTCATGAAATGACATATTTCATGACCTTTTTAGTACCTGCGTCTTAGTCTCCAAAACACTCTCACCTACATTATCTCACCAGATGATTGTAGCCATGCTGTGCAGTGGGCAGCATACTTTATACAGAAGGAAACTACCTTGGAACGATTACGGAAGTAGTTCCAATAGGACCATTATTTTTTCTATTACTTTCTATCTTGAAATAAACTGCTCATGTGACAGGATTCCAAACCATATTGTATCAAAAACCACTTTTACTGTCATTAAAAGTATATCAGTTCTTACACGGGGTCTGATATCTATTTTTAAAAAAAGATTGACTAAATTGTAAAATGAGAAAAGTTTTGATAAGTCTAACGAGAGATATGGGGATTGAGAGAAAGAGAAAGAATACAAAGTAGAACAAAAAAATAGGATGTAACCAGTGATTCAGAGGCTATAAAATATTATTCATAAAATTCTCAGAGAAGGCAATGGCACCCCACTCCAGTACTCTTGCCTGGAAAATCCCATGGATGGAGGAGCCGGGAAGGCAGTCCATGGGGTCGCTGAGGGTCGGATACAACTGAGTGACTTCACTTTCACTTTTCACTTTCATGCATTGGAGAAGGGAATGGCAACCCACTCCAGTGTACTTGCCTGGAGAATCCCAGGGATGGGGAGCCTGGTGGGCTGCTGTCTATGGGGTCGCACAGAGTCGGACACGACTAAAGTGACTTATAAAATTCTATGTGCATTTTATTATCAATAACTTTTAAAGCTAAATGAAATGGATAATTTTTAAGGAAAACATAGACCATTGAAATTTGCTTTATAAAATCAATTACAGCAACTATTTATAGAAGATATTGAAAGGGGGAGGTTGAATATCAACCCCCAAATAAGAAATCACCCAAGATAATATAACAGGAAATGTCTATAAATAACAATGACTGTGTCATTTAATCCATACCCCCAAATAAGATACAAGTCACTAAATCCATTCTATGAGGTTCTGATACCAAATCTACTCTAGGATAGCCTAGATATACAAATACTCTAAATAAAATATTAGAAAGCAAAAATACAACAGTATGATTAGTGGTTTTAGGTTATAAAAATATCTTGATGCTTAGAAATCTATTGATGTAATTCATTAATCAATCTAATGCAAAAAAAAAAAAAATCCAACCAAAAAACAAAGAGCACAGTGTGACCCTAAGAAGCAAAATAAAGAGATAATACAAATTTCACAATGCATAAGTGTATATGCACGTGTTTAAAATGAAGATGTTTTAGTGATAATGTAACTCTTTATACCCACTTCCCTCAAATATATATAACCAAATCATCCTTAAAAACATAGCAATTTATGCAAAGGCAATAAATTAAAGTAAAATGGGGCTCTGTTAGCAGACAACTCAAACAATAAGTAGTCTTATTTTGAAAAAGTTCTTGGTCCTCAAGTCAGTTTCTTACTTGACCTTTTCTCAAATATAGGTGTTGCTAGAAACTGGATGACCTATGCCACTGAAAAAGGTCACAAGGCCATTGTCATATCCTTGGTTAACTGCCTGAATGTTAGTTCCCTCACCAGACGATAAGCAGAGAGTGTATGTTATTCATTTTTGTATCCCCAGCTCCTTGCCCCATCCTGAGCTTGTGGTCACCAAATATTTTGTGGAAGTGAGTTGAATTCTCATCTAATAGACTACAAGAGAAACATACTCTTTACCACATGTGTGTCACATAAGTGAAAAATAATCAGTGATAAATATGGAAAGAGTTTAGCCTGGAGGTGATTTTTGTTAGAAAAAAATTCCAATTTTATTTTATTGAGTCAAGTTTCACTGTATCCACCATTGGGCTTGAGGAACCAAAAGAGAGTAGATAGAATTTCCTAACAAATGGCCCTGGAACAAAACTAATTATAACTGATACTCCATTGTTGCCAGCAACCTCAGAGCGCTCAGAACCAGTGAGAAAAGGGACAAAGCAGAGTGAGTGGGCAGTTCTGTAGCTCATAAAGCACACAGAGGTTCTATGCCCCTGAGTGTGGAAACCAGAGGTCCTCCCACCTCCACCCCACAGACACATTAATTTGTTTTTGTTCTATCTACAAATATCAGTCAAGATAATTTGCTTGAGTTGCTATTTGTCAACTCAGAAAAAGAAATATTATCAGCATGTCATTATGCATGAAAATATCCAATGGCCAGAGATAATTATTTTAAGACTGCTTCATTTAAGAGATCAAAACTTATCAAAATCCCATACTTCCAGAAGCTCTTCTGACTCATTGATTGGCAAAATAAAAAGGTGTTAGAATCTGATTTTGCAAACCTGGATGCTTCAGGGGCTCTGGGTCTGGCGTGGAAGATGTTTTCTTTTCCACACAGATGTTTTCTTTTCTTCCATCTCTTTTCTTATCCTGGTTTGACTCACTTTAATTTCAACCTTTTAAACTGGTTCTCTCCCTGGATTCATCTGAGTGGAAGTTAAGAGCCTCCCAGAGACACTCTGCAAGAGGCAGAGGGCACGGTGTTACCTGAATACAAGGTAAATACTTCCTTCAAGAGAAAATTGACTGTTGGTATATTTTTACTAGGTCAGTCCTGATTGGAAGAGAGGGAAGACAGTGGAGGGCAGGAGAGGCTCCTGGGAGACCTGTGCAGGGAAGAAGCCCTGAGCTCCAGCAAGAGCTCCCTCCAGGCCTAGGGATAGCCCTAAATTACAGAGGGTAAATCCTTAACTAGTCCTCAGAAGTATTCCTCCTTCCAAAGCAGAGGCAGTGGCAGCACTCACTAGACCTGAATCACAAACTGAGTTAGCAGTGCTTTGTAAAATAGAGCATCAGTTACCACTAACAGTCTATTTTAGGTGAGAGTGGAAACCAGGTTACTGCTGATATTCCTGGGAGAATTCTTTTTCATAGTTCAGATGAAATGACATCTAATTTGGATCCGCCTTTGGCACTTTCTGAACTGCTAAAAATGAGACTAGAGTAAAATCCAATCTTCAGAAAGACTAACCTCTCACCACCTCCCAGGGAACCCCAGGACTTGGAAATCATAGACAAATCCTGCACATCTATGACCTTAGTAGAAGAGTCGCCCATAGCCTGAGCAGAGGGCAGAGCATGACTCATATTCTATAAGCCTGACTTGGCCATTCTCCTCAACTGTCAGCTATCCTGCTTAGGGCAAGGATCATCCAATAATCTGTTCTTATTAGAGTCCAACAGCATGGTAACCTAGATATAACTGATAACAAATGCAATGCCATCATTAGTTCGATAATTTCTTTTTAAATTTTTGAAATGAATTTCTATTTCATACATGTCCTCCTCAGAGCTAAGGCATACTGAATCCAATCAGTGGGTAATTTCTTACCATGTCTGGTAAGTTTGGCGCAAGGATAAAAGCCCTGGGGAATTCCCTGTTCAGGACTCTCTGCTTTTACTGCTGAGGGCACAGGTTCAATCCTTGATCAGGGAGCTAAGATCCTGCAAGCTGCTCAGTGGTGCGACCAAAAAAAAAAGAAGAAAAGAAAAATTAAGCCCATAAAGGGACCAGAATAAGTGAGGCACATTGGGGCTGGTTTTGCTGAGATGCTGTATTTTGATTCCTAAACTTCATACTGCACTATTTCAGTTTCCTTTTTGGAAAAAGTTAGGACAGGAATAAGTAAATAAAATATAGAAATGCTCCTGCCTCCCAACTGAATACATACTTCTCACATCCCAGGTAGTTGGATAGCAATCCAGTTCTTCAGAGCCTTTAAAAATAAGTATGGAAAGATACTAAGCAACCTCATTAGAATCTATCTAGGGCTCCTTAAATGTACGACGGGAAATCATTCCCTGAGTAGATTACGTAGATTCATCTTGTTCTGATATCATTTGAAAATGATTCCCTGAACTGAAGGTGAGTTGATCTAACAGTGCACATGCACTACCTTCACTGCTATATGTATTGAGCACTCTTCTTAAGGTATCCATTTTGCTATTTTTTAATTTGGTTGCGCTGCACAGCCTGTGCGTTCTTAGTTCCCCAACTAGGGATTGAACCTGCACCCCACCCTACAACCCCTGCCCCACATTGGAAGCACAAAGTCTTAACCACTGGGCCACCAGGGAGTCCTCATTTTGCTTTTTGATGATATACTCTGTGAACATCTTCAAAGAGTCGGGAAGGGACACCCATTGACCAGCAGTGTCAGGGGAAGGAAGGAACACTGGACTGAGATCTGATCCTGGCTTCTCATTCACTGTGCGGCCATGAAAAGGCCAGGAACCCTCTCCAGGCTTCCATTTCCTCATCTCTATTATTCAGAAGCTCTCAAAGTCCTTGCAGCTCTAAAATGTGAGGCTAAAATCTAGCAGGGCATCTCCAAATATTACTCAGCCACGTGATCATATGGCAACCAGGGGCCTTCTTTCCCAGCACCCAGTCCAGAGCCTTTCATAACTGTCCTTTTGTTCAATTTAAAAATCAAAAACCAAAAGACGAATTGTACCCAAACTAAAGTGATGCTAAACAGTTCACAATCTCCTAATTTCTAGTTCTTCCACTATGCAGTTTTAGCTGTCTTTTCAGGTCTGTATTTCGAGAGAAGGAAACAAAACAGTCTTTCTGATCTTTTTTTCTGCTAAATGAATGTCCTTTTTATATATCTTGAACTTCTTTTCAATGAAAATTTCCACTTGGCTGTTCCAAGGTTACCTCAAATTCAAGCTGGTTAAGTCACATTTGTCATCTTCAGCCTATCCAGGTACTCTCTTCAGATTTCATCTCCCAGGCTCTGTCACAATTGCCACTATTGACCCAGACTTAAGCCCTTGGAATGATTTTCCTCTCATCCTATGATCCACCTCAGTGAAATCTTTGAGTCTCCCTTTATGTGGCTTCTTACATTTTCTCCTTTCTTTCTATGTCACTTCTTTGATTCAACCTGACTGCTTTGTTCCCAAACATCTATAGTAAAATCCTCATTAGTTTATCACTACTCTATACTTGTTCTAGATTATTTTTCTTTAAATATCTCTCTGATCATCTCTTGCCCTTGTTCATGCTCTTGAATCACTCTCTCCTTGTTGAAATAGACAGTGAACCTCAAGGTCTTCCAATGTCCCAGACCTTCCCCTCCAACATTTTTTCTGATGTGTAGGAGGTATTCCAGCCTCCTAACTCTTACTCATCACTTGCATTCCTATCTTGTCTCTTCTCTTCTCTGTAGCCTGGTCTGCCCTCCTCATCCTACTCCAATTGTCAAATTCTTACTCATTCCCCAAAGTCTAACTCAGGCCCAATACCTTTCTGGGCTGTCACCTTCAATCCAATAGGATATTATCCCTTTCTTGGAAAATCTGTAGAACTCAACTGGAACCAAAACCATGATTTTCTGCTGTATATAACTTATGTATATAATCTCATCTTATAAACAAACTTCTTGAGTAAAGAAGCTAGATTTTCCATCTCTTTGTATTCTTGGTGCCTGTTTTATATTCTTACATAGAATAGCAGCTTAATAAAAGTTTGTTGAGACTAAGATGATAAACCTGCTAAACATTGTCAATAGTAAGTATTTACCACACAATCCTCCTGTAATTAGGTGCTATTAATTATTAATAATTACTTGTTAAGTGTTTTCTTACCTAACAATCTGGTAATCAATAGTCATGGACATAAAGGCTAAGAGAGAAAGAATTTGGTCACAGGAAACCCAGGCTGAGAGAGTAGAACAAGGGGATTTAATATTCTATCTAAGGCTTAATGGGCATTTTCAGTGTGATGGAGTTAAAACAAGATGATCTGTAATGGCTTAGCCTTTGTTACATATATTAGACTCAAATGTTGGGATTTAGAGACCAAGTTAATCCTTTTCTTCCTCTACTCATTTTGAGATGTACTTTAGAAACCTCACTTCCTGGGGTTTGTCTACCTCTTTCCTCTTAAAACTCAAGGACCTGCTGTTGGTCTATAATGTCTACCACTCATCTTCTTGGGGATCTGTGCTCCAGGCCTCCAAAAC
This sequence comes from Neotragus pygmaeus, assembly GCA_006410875.1. Taxonomy (NCBI): domain Eukaryota; kingdom Metazoa; phylum Chordata; class Mammalia; order Artiodactyla; family Bovidae; genus Neotragus; species Neotragus pygmaeus. The sequence continues at coordinate 243,085 of SJYV01012506.1, read as the reverse complement.
AAATATGAGATGGGCAATGAATGAGCCAGTAGGTAGAAAATGAATCCGGGGGAAAAAAAAAAACTACACCTATCCCTTTAAAAGCAGTATTTCTAGCCTACTCCTTGAATCTTTAACTCCTCACACATCCTTAAGCTTAGGTTCTTCCTCTAAGCCTGTGGTTTATGAAGCTGACGAAAGAAATACTCTAAATCTAGATGCAAAGTTTACATGCAAATCAAATTCCTGCTTCTTAAAAATCTTGTAAATTCAGTTTTAACAGCCTTTTGAACTTACTGCTAATACTGTAACCCTCATTGGCAAAAATTATATGTATAAGTAGATGTAGTACTTTTGAAAAGTCATTAAAATGTTACTATAGAATATTTAGAATCACAGAAGCAAGAGAAGCTCATTTGTGAAAATCCAGGGGCCCACAGGATGTGAGTGTAAAGGAGAGGTTGAAACTCAAACTCACACACCTCCACCAAGCCCATTTTGTTCCTATCAGAATTTTGACAACTTCAAGGTCTGGTCAAATGTACAATATCCCACAATCATCCATTAAGAATAAAAAAGTTCTAAGTCTTCTGGTCTCTGTTTAAATGTCAACTCCCTGACCACACATGTAAGAACAGGTCACATTTTCAAAGCCTGTATCCTTTCCATTGCTTCAGTTTTCTCCACAGCATTTACCATCAAACGATAAAGCTGCCTGTTTATTTGTTTGCTCTTTGATCTTTTTGGCCCATCACCTCCACTTCATGAGGCCTTGGACATTTTTATTCACTCTGCATTTCCCAAGGTCTGAAATAGGGTATAGCAAAGCATAGACCCCAAATACATAGGTGTGAAGTAAATAAATGAAGCAATATCATGGTTTAGAAAAATCAAACCAAACCATACCCAACCAGAACAACTTGCAATATAAATTAAGGATTCAGTATGTGTAGTAAAGAAGGTCAGAACTAAAAGATGGCCCAGAGATCATCCAGCCAAACCCTGTCACTTCACAAATAAAGTGAGATCATGATTAAGTGACTTGACTAAGTCATAAGCTCTTGTTTTGACAGAAATAATAAAATGGTTCACTACAAAGTTCCAACTTCTTATGCAAATATGGTAATCATGTTATTTGATAATTTTTATCTCAGTGAGGTGGGCCTCATAAATAAGTGGAATAAAAAGAGTGTCAGGTCAGGACTTTTACCCAAATATACTAACCTTACTATCACCAACATTGTGTCTTTATTCCTTTGGATCCTGAGAGATTTTTTTAAAAACATGCTTTATTTACTTTGCTGTCAGTTACCACTTTCACTAGCTGAGAGCAATACTGAGAGCCAAGCTGGGTGCCAGTAGGGAAAGGAGATGGGGAATCTGAGCTTTGAAATTCAGTGCTTCTGGACTCAAATCCTAGCTTGATGATTTAAATAGCTGATTGGCCTTGAGAAAATTAGTTACCCTCTCTGAGAATCTGATTAGCTCATCCTCTGGTATGATTATTTCTAGTAGTGATTATCACTATCCTGTGCAGTTTTGCCTAGGACAAAGCTGGAGGCTCTCACCTAAAATTGATAGAGATGAAAGAAGCAGCAAACTTGGATCCTCCCAAGGAGTCTGGATTCATTGGTCTTTAAAGGTAGGGACTGTATGTTCTTCTGCAGTCCGGAGCACCGAGCTCACACAGGTAAGCACTGTGCAGGCTCCGGTGACCACTTCATGAGCCACAGTTGAGAGCTTGATCCACAGCAGCAACCTGAGCCCAGCCGTGGAGGAGGAGGGAGCCCCCACCGATCAATTGGTTGGCAACATCGGGCCTGAAAATGGGGTTAGAGCTTTTAGATTCAGGAGCATGCACTTATCTCCCAGAAGTGCTGAAAGAGCCTGGAAGTGTGAAAGGGAGAAAACCACATCTATCAGGAATTCTCTCAGGAAAAATATCTTGTGTGAGTGAAAGGAATGCTTCTGAGAATGTGCTCCTGAGAATGTGTATGTATGTGTCTGTGTTTGGGGTGGGGGCGACAGCTTGAGTAGCAACAAGTGGTTGTTGAAAAGCCTTCTTAGAAGGGTGAGTCTGGTTTTCCTGTAGGGTTTTGATTTTGCTAAGCGATGTAGCCAATATGAGGCCAGAGCCGAACTGCTCTTCATCTTGGACAGGAGGCTGAGTACTGCCATTATATTCTACCTCCAGGGAGGAATCAGCCTCTTTTCTCTTCTGAAGTTGAACAATGAAAGAAAACCCATTTGACTGTCAGATTTTAAGTTGGCCACATGTCTCTGGATCCAACTCTGCCTGTGGGACCTTAATTTTATGCCTGAGGGTTACTCCCAATGTGTCTCTGTAGCCAGTTAGACATCAGTTGATGTGATTTTACTACTTGTAACAGTTAATGACTGGACTGGCTGAACTTACTTGATTCATTTCTCTATTTCTTAGTATTTCAAATAAAACTCTGTAATAGTTAGTATATATGATGCAGATGTATAGATGATCACAGTTCATGCATTTTATCAAACACTTGCCTGTATATCTTTGTTCCTCCCATCTTCTATGCCTCAAATATCTTTCTTTACCTAATGAAATGCTTCTCATCCTTCAAGGCTCAGTTCAAGCCCCTCCTTCTCTGTGAGCCTGCCCTGGTCCTCCAAGCCATCATTACTTATTCCCTTGTCTTCCCTGATGGCTCAGATGGTAAAAGCATCTGCCTGCAATGTGGGAGACCTGGGTTTGATCCCTGGGTTGGGAAGATCCTCTGGAGAAGGAAATGTCAACCCACTTGAGTACTCTTGCCTGGAAAAATCCCATGGATGGAGGAGCGTGGTAGCTTACAGTCCATGGGGTCCCAAAGAGTTGGACGCAACTGAGCAACTTCACTTTCTTTACTTTCTTTGTTTCACTGTATTCTCATACCCTGTTATTAGTGTCTCTTCCTGTTGGGATTTATAGGCAGTAGTCTCTGTTTCCACATGATACTATAAGCTCTGCCAGTTCAGGGACTGTTTCTTATTCATAGCCATTGCACCTGGTAAGTATCCAGTTCCTACCAAACTAGAGTGCTAGACTGCAAGCCTCAGATAACATAGATAATCTCTTTATATGAGCAATTTTTCTCAATGGTAAGCAATTTTTTAAATTATTATATATTTTGAAGTGTTCAGATGTTTCACAGAGAGGCATGCAAAGTTAGCTTGAGTTTTAAAGATGTGACATTTATGTCATTTGTTCATATTCCTCTGATATGAAAATTTGAGAACTTTTTGCAGTGGACACTAAAGCAAATTTGAGTTTAATTATTAAATTCCAGAGGATGTTTATATAGTGATTGACTTCTGGTTGGTTAAAGGGTACAAGCTCTCAGTTATAAGTAAAATAAGGTCTGAGGATTTAATGCATAACATGGTGACTATAGTTGATAAGGGGATTCCCAGGTGGCATTAGTGGTAAAGAACCTGCCTGCCAATATAGGAGACATAGGAGACATGGGTTCAATCCTTGGGTTAGGAAGATCCCCTGGAAGAGAGCATGGCAATCCACTCCAGTATTTTTGCTTGGAGAATCCCATGGACAGTGGAACCTGGCAGGCTATAGTCCATAGGGTCGCACAGAGTTGGATATGAATGAGGCAACTTAGCACACAGGCACACCAGTGTAGGAGATGCAAGAAATATGGGTTCAACCCCTGGGTCAGGAAAATCCCCTGCAGTAGGGAATGGCTACCCACTCCAGTATCCTTGCCTGGAAAATTCCTCGGACAGAGGAACCTGGCAGGCTACTGTCCATGGAGCTGCAAAGAGTTGGACACGACTGAGCAACTCATACTCATAGTTGATAAGACTGGACTGTACAACTGAAATTTACTAAAAGAATATAATTTAAATGTCCCCACCAATAAAGGAGGGGAATCCTTTCCCAATGCATAAATATACCAAATCATCATATGGCACACTTTAAGTATCTTACCATTTTATTTATCACTTATACCTCAACTCAGCTGGGGAAAAAGAAAACAACACAGTAACTTATTTATTTTTATTAATAGCAAGGAGACATTAAAAAAAATAATTAGCTAGAAAGGCAGACTGGGAAAATCAATTTTATATCTATATACAATATATACCTAAATTGTAAATTTTGTTTTAACAAAAGTTCACTATCTATACATGTAGACTGAGAAATCTTTCAGAGCACTACCCTTTGGCAAAGACCAAATGCCTCTTGTATTTTAAAATGTTCTTATGATACATCATACACACAAAATAGCATATATAATACATGTACAAGTCTAGTCTTCAAAACCTTTACATCTGATAAGTAATATTTTTTAATGAATAATAAATATTTATCAGGTGAAATATCTTTGAGACTTCAGATGCTTACTTCAATTATGCAGCCACTGCCAAAAAGCAGGAGGTGAGATTAATATTGGATATTGAGGTAGGTACATCAGGTGAAGTACAACCAAACAGAAACAAATGGGCTATGACACTGCTTGTAGGCCTGGCTTTCTACCACATTGCTTTAAAACAAAATTACAGGAACTTCCTGCGTGGTCTAGTGGTCAATAATCTGCCTTGCAATGCAGCAGACACTGGTTCAATCCCTGATCTGGGAAGATTCCACATGCCTCAGAGTAACTACGCCTGCGTACCACAGCTAGAGAGTTCCTGCAACACAACGAAGACCTGTGCAGCTAAATAAGTAAATAACAAAACTTTATATAAATAACTGTAAAAGTGATACACACTCGGTGTTAAAAAAAATCAAAAACCTGACCAATTGTACCCTCTTTTTCTTTCCTCCTCTTGGCAGTCAATAGAAAATCAAATGGTCCATCAGGAGTCACTGGAGGCCAGTGGAGGACAGGAGGGTGTGACAGACCAGGAGAGGCACAGAAGCCCGCGGGACTGACGCTTGGCTTGACTGTACGTGGGGTTCACTGCAGCGAGGGGGCAGATGGACCGCCCAAAGTTTGAGTTTTATCTCCCAAATACAGTCTCAGAGCTGCAGTCTCCCAATCTCCTTTGTAAAAACAGTGACCTTCTACTCAATTCCACTTGATTTTTACAACATATCTTTTCAATAGCATATTATTTCATCAACGATCCCTCAAAAAATCTGAATCAAGTTGTCTTATCTCTTTCTTATAGCTTATTCTATCAGCCACATGAGTATTCCCAGGATCATTTATTTAGTCGTGCATTAATTGTAGGCTTCTCACCTACAGTGATGAAATTCTTGTTCAGAATCCTCCATTGACTCCTAATATTCAAACATCCTAATACAACAGACAAACCCCTTCATGATCTGACCTCTATCTAGCTCTGCAAACTCATCTTTCATCCCTTTCATATACAAACTGGGCTCCTGACACAAAAACAATCTTGTGGTTCAATGTCCTCTCTAGCTTGTAGGATCTGTAAATGGTGTTTCCTCAGTGAACATCCTTCCCCTACTCTGGGCTAGCTGTTAAACTCCTTGTGTTCTTTAAGATTCTGTACAAGTATCACTTCCCTTTCTTGACATGTCTTAGTAAAGTCCTTGCTTTTACAGAAAAGCCTTAGTGTCTTGTCCACACTTCTACTATAGTATTTATCTATGTTAAATTACTAATTTAAGAATCTTGCTTCTACAAGATCAGGGGTCTGCATACTCTCAGAGTACCCGTGAATCACCTGAATTATAAGCAAAATTTTATGCAGATCTATTTTCTTCTGGGGAGAAGGTTCAGAGGTCACATCAGACTCTCAAAAGAGTCCGTATTTACTCTCTCAAAATCAAATTAAGAACACTGCACTAGATGATGAGTCCCTAGAAAAGAGTGAGTTCTGTTCTTTGGGTCTGTTAGCTGAATGAGATTTTCAGTTATTGTTTAAAGATAGATGTTCATACTAGTAAAGATATATGGTAAATTCAACTTCCTCTATTCTTTGATGTTTTAAAGTAGACCAGAAGTGTGATACAATGAAAAGCACATAGATAAAAAGACAGAGATGGAAGGGTTTATACCAAACTACTAACAGTGGTTACTCTTGAAAAGAGGGATGGGTTAGGGGTCAGATATACTTACACCTTTTACTTATGCTCTTCTATCTTGAACAAGTGTTTGTTTTACAATGTGTACTTTTTAGATTTTAAATTAAGAAATAATTTTTTGAACTTTGGGACTTTAAGTGCATTAAACATTTTTAAGTGCATTAAACATTCAAATTCTAGCTCTGTTTCTTATTTAGCTTTGTGACCCTGGAACCTTACTAATCTTTATAAACCTATGTTTCTTCAACTGTAAAATCAGGATAAGACTTACTAATCCTACATAGTTATCACATCACAAACCTAGTAGAAAGTAGACAATAAATTTAGCTGAATGTAAAGTTAAGGTTTTTTTGCACTCTTCAAAAACATCTAAAATAGAACTCAAAACATAGTCATTATTGTCTCAATACTGTGAGTAAACATTACAGTGTGCTTAGTCACTCAGTCATGTCCAACTCTGCGACACTATGGACTGTAGCCGGCCAGGCTCCTCTAAACATGGGGATTCTCTAGGCAAGAATACTGGAGTGGGTTGCCATGGCCTCCTCCAGGGAATCTTCCCAATCNTTCAGAAGTGAAGATTAAGGTGAGTGAAGGCTGAGAGGGCAGGGCCGAGATATAGGAGTGGGCTTACTGAATCACCTTTGTCATTTTTCAAGGTCCCTGTCCTTTATCCTAAGTGAATCTATGTTTATTCCCAGCTCGGCTTGCTCTTTCTTTCCCTTTAACTTCACAGAAAAGTTTTCTTAAAAGATTCTTTTTTTGTACAAATGCTGTTCTTTGTCCTAAAGGAACATGAGAGGCAATGGATGGCCTTACCGGCTCTGTTAGTCACTGCTAACTGCCACCCAGTAACCATGTTCCCTGTTTTTTAAGAAACCTGTTCAAAACAAAACAAAACAAAACTATTCCCCATTCTCCTTCACAGGTAGTTGTAACCCTTGGGATAGATTCATCTCATGAGTTACAAGTAGAAACAGTGTGAGTGACTTCTGGGAAGTCTCCTTAAAAGAGACAGCACACCTTTTTCTTCCCATTCCTCCTTCCTGCTGGCTGAACACACAGATGAGTCAGGTGGACTCCTAGCAACCTCCTGTACCAAGAGGTGAGACACCAAGGATGGCAGAAGAGCAAGATGGAAGGAGTCTTGGTCTTTCACAGCAAGGAATCGATTGAATAGCTCTGGATTGCCTATCTATGGACCTTCTGTTTTTAACGTAATAGAGAAATGAGTTTCTAGCTTATGTAAGCCACTATTATTTAGGTTTGAGCCCAACCTTACTTATATGCTGGTCCTTTAGGAAGTTGTCTTGAACCAAGAACTATTTTTAATTCTTAAAAGTGTCATTACATTTCCTTTGATCCTATGTGTGCTTTCCTCATATCCACAAATTGTCTACTATTCAAAAGCCTCTAGGGTAACTCTCTGGTTGTTTTTACCCTTTCTTTCTTGCATCACCCATATCTTGGATATTGTACATTCATTTGAGCTCTTCAGATAGGAACTTGGAAAATGGGGCCACTCTAGTGGGGAAGGAAAAAGGAATTTTGGCTAAACTTAAATTTTAGCTTTTTTGCATACTATAGGAAAAGCAGAGTTCATTTCAACTCAGAAAACATTTATTTAGCCCATACTATGTAAAAGGCATTGTGCCAGATCTTGGGAGGGAATATAAAGATGACATAGTTCCTCCTTCAGGGAGTTTACAGACTAGTAGGAAAGATGAGACATACATATAACTAACTATAGCATATGATGGATTGGAAAAACACAATAAGAAAAGTATAAAGTACCTAAAACTTGCAGAGGAAAAAAAAAAAGAGTTCTGGTCATGGGGATTAAAGAAAGTGTCATAAAGAAGATAGGTTATGAGCTTGACGGTGAACAGTTTGTAGATATGGTACAAAGGGGATCAGTGAAGGGTCAGAGGTGGACAGTTGCAATGCATTGGAGGATGTAGGGGTTCCAGGGAGTATTGTTGGTAGAGTAGAAGGTAAGCCTGGATAGGTGGATTAGAGACAGATCAAGGGCAGTGAATATCTTCTTGGGAGTCTCATCTGATGTGGAAAGAATAAGGAGTTACTGAAAGACTCTGAGCAAGGGAATAACCAGATCACGTGTCCTCAGTAAGAAGATGACAATTTTGACTGCAGAGGAAAGACTGGCTGCAGAGAGGCTAAGATGGGCACCTTTAATAATCCAAGTAAAAGGCAACGATGGCCTGAATTAGGGAAGTGACTATTAGAGTGGAAAGGAGGGCACAGACAGAAGCAATATTTCAAAGGTTACTGCATGAGCTAAATGTATGCTTTGCCCAGGAAAAAAAAAAAAAAGAGTTGGAAATAGAGTAATTCTCTGATCCAGAAGTGGAAAGAATTTTTAAAATTACACTCTCTTAAACTAGGAAACTAAAAGGAGGCTAAATATGCTGTAATAATGAATTTATTGGTTCTACAATTTTGACAGAGACTTAATCTTTCTTTTTCTCCAGATGTCAATTGGGGGTACTCTGATTGACCCTCGAGGAGGTAAGGAAAGAATATGGAAGAGCATCTCAGGAAAGAATGCAACCAACCCTTCTATATCCCATTGTTCATCCTTTGCCCAAGTGTTATAGTAAATAGCAGATGGAAAGTATTCTACAAGGTAAGGTTCTTCCACTTCTCCTCTGTTATCCCTTTGCCCATCCTTATGCACCATCTCCACCCACCCTACCCATGCACACACTCCATAAGAAATCCAGAGAAAATTTAAGAGGAGGAGGAGGTTTTCTAAACAGCATTAAGAATTTCCTACTATTTGCCTCTTCGTTGCTCACTAAAACCATGCCAGCATAGCTCCCTCAAAATGGAAAAGGCTAGCATAGACCCATATAAGGGCACAGTATTCTCTAATAGCTTTCAGATAAATAACACTCCCCTCCCTCAAATCCTAAATAGCTACTTCTTCCTCATCAGGAGATACATTTTAGAGATCTCCTCAAATGCACACATTGGAGCATTTAATCAGCTGCCATTTTCTGTTTTTATTTTCCTGATTATTGAGGAAGATTGAAATGGGTATTAAAGCCTTGTAATCTCTCTTTTCTCAATAAGGGCAGGAGTGGACAACAAAATAACCATGAACCCCAGAAGCAGAAGCGTGTCCTGTGTAACCTTTTGCAATTTACAGTTTAGTTCATCTTATGTGGGGCACTGAGAGCAATAAATGAAATAAAATAATGAGGATTTTTTTCTTCCGTGATTCCCAAGGTGATTCCTAGCACTCTCGAAAGCAGAAGTGATTAATCAAGTCAGTGGGGACAAGCAGCAGTAATGTGATTGTCAAAACTATAGACATCTGTTAAACTGTGTTTCACTCTCATGTAAGGTGTTTGTGTATGTTTGTTTGCGTGTGTGTGTGTGTGTGTGTGTGTGTGTGTTGGGAGCTGGTCAATGGGAGAATCAACATCTTCAACATTGTCTCTGAGAGAAGATTAGCAGGAATTATTAATTTAAAAGATTCTTACATTTTATAAAAACCCAGAAGCTAAGAAAAATGTTGAGCAACTCATAGTCTTAAATTTCAAAATCAAAGGTCCTTAATTCAGGGTGTCCACAGATTGTATTTCAGGCCATCTATAAGTCTTCTGAAATTATATGCAAAATTTGGTGTGATTTTACATTTCTTTGCAGAGGGGTGGGCTGGTTTCTAAAAATTCTTAGAGTGATCCTTGACCCTCAAAAAGGTGAACTCCCTTCACTAAACAAAAGAGGACAGAGGAGGAGAGAAGGAAAGAGAGAGAGAGGAAAGAGGGGAAATAAAGAGAATTCAGGAGTCTTATCAATTCTGTCCCAAACCAAATCAAATGTATGTGAAATTTGAACAAGGCACTTATCTATTAATCTTTATATTTGTATGAAAAGTTAGCAATAGTATGATCATCTTCCTTCCAGAAGCCTCTGAGGTTTCAGGCTGGTTTCAGTTGCATTTTGGAGCCCATGGTATTAGCAAAAATTTAGATGTTAATTCAATTCTTGGAAACTATTTAGAAGAAAATGTGCTAAATCCTTCAGAAGTGCCTTTAAATGGCTACACCATTTGCAGCCAATAATTTTATATTAAAAGGAGATATAAAAAAGACAAAATTTACACAAAGACAAATTTATATATTTTTCAGAGTATTATTGTTTCAGCATATAAAAAACTAATTATAGTGGATTCCTATTCTCACTTAAGAAAAGAAAGCTTTCAGGTGAAACCTAATTCTTCTTATCATGCTCCCCAAGCCCCTGCAAAGGCTTTAGAATTTTCACTAATATTCCTATGTAATTAATTAGCACATATTTTTCTGCACATAGAGGAGTAAACACTGATAGAATCCTCTATCTCTTTTCTATGTTACAAAAGCCATGAATTAACCTCCCTCCATTTCTAATCTTTTTCAGTTTTCATTCTTATTCCTAAAGAGGCATACACATATTGGATATATGTGCCTTGTAAAATAGGCAGTCAGTCATCGTTTCTTTAAGATTGCTCTCAAATTTTAAGTCAGCTTCAACTAAATATGTAAATAAGCAAACTCTTCAGTCCAAACATTTTTTAGTTGACAACCTGCAAAGGCAGACTATGACATCATATAAAAATAATTGTTATAACTTTGAATAAATAGTAATTTCTTTAAATGACTTCCTTAAAGAAAAGTTAGTATATTTTGAACCTACATTAGTAAAGATTTATGAGATTTCTGCTCCTGTGAAAATATTTGCCCTCTCAATGCCTCTCAAAGCATATAAAAGCACTACTTACCCCATGTTGCTTGCCGTGGTTATATCATCATCAGATCAAGGCGTATCTGGATTCTGAATTAACTTAAAGGTTATAAAAAGAACCAGTAGAGGTTTGACTTCCCCGGAAACGAGACTGTCATATGCTAACTAGGCTTTTAAATGAGGAAAACTAGTGTCTCTTCTAATTATATAAGCTCCAGGTCAAATTCTAGCATCAACTAATCAAATAACTGAACTGCATTTAGTTTCAAGGAGTAAAAGAAAGAAAACTGTTTAAGATGAATGATTTTAGCATCTTTGAAAACTGGAGACTTGGGCATTGAAAGTTATTCTTATACCATTAAAAGTTAAATATTTTAAAAGCAATGTATATATCTTGCTACCTTAAATAATTTGAAGAAAAGTATCAGGGAAATTTTAGTTTGCAGTAAAACAGGTATTTTTCTGTATTTTCCAGAAGTTCTGAACTTGCATTGTATGTCCTGGTCCCTGAAAACTTCCTCTCAGGTTATCTTAACTTGTCCAGTATTCATCCCCTTACACATTTTAATAAATAAAAATAAACTCTAAAATCATGCCAAGTTAATGCTAAGCAACATATCCAAAATTGTCTAACTTTTAACTGTATCTTTTGAATACTTATAGAGTCTTTTAAATTAAGTTCAAAGTTATTGTAATTTCTATTAAAAAATGCCACTTAATTTCAACATTTTAAAAGACATTTCAACCCAAATTTATAATAGTACAACTAAAAATAGAATTTGGCAATGATTTATTGAGGAAATACAAATTTTCACAAGAAGTTGATAAAAGAAGTATATTACAGAAGTTATCTGTTCCATACACCATTTTGGAGGAGTTAAGTTTTACAGAAATAGTTTCAGCAAAAATGCTAATCTTTAAAAAAATCTTTAGTGGAGTATAGTTGCTTTACAATGTTATGTTAGTTTCCACTGTACAGCAAAGTGAATTAGCTATACTTATACATATAGCCCCTCTTCTTCAGATATCCCCCTCATTTAGGTCACCACATAACACTGAGTAGAGTTCCCTGTGCTATACTGTAGTAAAGTCTTTATTGTAATCTTTAATAGGTAGCTGCCATGTACTGCTTTGGCAATTTTAAAATTACTTTATCTAAAAGTAAAGGCGCTTTCTAGGCAGAGAATATGTGAGCCCACGCTGATCTACTTTTTAAAAAAATGAGATATAATTCACCTATGTCAAGGAGAAATACATTTTCCTCTACCTTTCCAGATTCTTCTGGCTGGTCTAAGAATTACAGTAAATTTGACATGAGATAGATTAAACAGGAGAAAATCAAAAGTTTAATAACATGGGAGAGAATCAGGAAAGCGAAATAGCTCACTACAATGGTCAAAGCCCTAACCTTAAAAACCACTTTCAGCTGAAAACAAAGGAGGATGTTGAGGGTAATGGTTTGGGACTTCAAAGGAAGGCAATTCAAGTAAGTTGGAAAAGCAAATGTTTGGTAAACAACTGTTTGTTGGGCCAGGGACAGACAATGAGGCAGAGTGGACTCTAAATGTCTGGGCCTTGCTGAGTTTCCCCCATCACATCTAGCCTAAATTCTTTGCAAGCATCTCTGGTGATACCTCTATTCCGGCAATAGATGCTTTATCTAAATTCTTTAGGCAGTTAAGGGGCAGGTGAAAAGAAAGACTTTAGGACTTAAAAGAAAGACTTTTAAGACTGTTTGTTAAAAATAAATCTCCCTAAATTAATACTCATGCCAGAGAGACACATTTTGGGGTGGCACATTTGGGGTGGCTTCCTTACGTACAACATACATAAAATTTGCCCTTTTAATATTAATATGAACAATTCAGGGTTTTTTTGCATTTGCAAGTTGTACAGCTCCTAATTCTAGAACATTTGCGTCATTCTAAAGAGAAACAACCAGTCCATTCTAAAGGAGATCAGTCCTGGGTGTTCATTGGAAGGACTGAAGCTAAGCTGAAATTCCAGTACTTTGGCCACCTCCTGCAAAGCACTGACTCATTGGAAAAGACTCTGATGCTGGGAGGGATTGGGGGCAGGAGGAGAAGGGGACAACCAAGGATGAGATGGCTGGATGGCATCACTGACTCGATAGACATGGGTTTGGGTGAACTCGGGAGTTGGTGATGGACAGGGAGGCCTGGCGTGCTGTGATTCATGGGGTCGCAAAGAGTCGGACACGACTGAGCGACTGAACTGAACTGAAAGAGAAACCCAATGCCTCCCAACTCCTCCCTCCTTTGCAACTACTAATTTACTTCCCGTCTCTATGAATTTGCCTATTCTGGATACTTCACATAAAACATAGTATTATATGTGGCCTTTCGTGACTGCCTTCTTTCACTTGTTAGCTTCCCTGGTGGCTCAGACGGTAAAGAGTCTGCCTACAATGTGGGAGACCCGGGTTCGATCCCTGGGTTGGGAAGATCCTCTGGAGAAGGCAATGGTAACCCACTCTAGTACTCTTGCCTGGAAAATCCCATGGACAGAGGAGCCTGGTAGGCTACAGTCTATGGGGTTGCAAAGAGCCAGACACAACTGAGCAACTTCACTTTCACTTTCTTTCACTTGGTACGATGTTTTCAAGGCTGGTTTATGCTATGTCAGTACTTCATTCCTTTTTGTGGCTGAAAAATATTCCACTGTACAGATATATCACATTCATCCATTTATCAGTTGAGGGACATCTGGGTTTTTAGTATTGGGCTGATATGAATGATGCTGTTATAAACATTTATATACAAGTCAATTCTCTTCACGTGCATACTCAGGAATTGCTGGAACATATGATAATTATATATCAACTTTTTGAGAAACTGTTTTCCACAGTGTTGTACCATTTTTCATTCCCACCATACCAATCTTTATTATTATATGTTTTTTAACATAGCCATCCTAGCGATTGAGAAACGGCATCTTATTTTGGGTTTGCTTTGTATTTCCCTAAAGAATAATGATGTTGAATATCTTTTTGTTTGCTTCTCAGACATTTGTATATCTTCTTTGAAAAAATGTCCATTCAAATCCTTCGTCCTTATTTAAATTGGGCTGTCTTTTTATTTATATATATTTATATATGCATTCTATATATATTCTGAAAACTAAACCTTTATCAGACATATGATTTTGCAAGTATTTTCTCCCATTTTGTGAACTGTCTTTTCATTTCCTTGATAGTTTCCTTTAAGACATAGATATACTTTTTAAAGATGACAAAATTCATGTACAGGACTGGAAACTGACTTTATCAAGACCTCCATAGTTTATATTAAAATGAACAAACAAACTCTCAATTGAATAATATAATTTCTTTTTTTTTCTTTTCTTTTTTTTGTCATGTGCTAGCTTAGTTCCCTGACCAGGGATCAAACCTGTGCCCCCTACAGTAGAAGCACGGAGTTTTAACGACTGGACTACCAGGGAAGTCCCCACATAATTTATTTTAAATTAATTATAAGATGATCAAAAGAAAGTGCAAAAAGGTATAAATGAGTAATGGTTTTATTGGCAAAAGTAAATAGATAGTGTATGAAGTTATTTCAGATGACAGATTTAGTTGTTTTCCTTACAAGTAAAAGCTGCAATTACCACATTAAAACTTTAATGCAGGCTGTCTACATATGGAGTTTTAGCCTCAGGCCTGGAGCAGCTGTGAAATGAAAGTTACCACACCATTCTAGTCCTTGGATATCAGTATATTGTCCTTCACCTTCCACCCTGCAACAGTAAAAAATAAGTGTGTTCATTAACAAGACCAGAAATTTACAGTCCAGGTATAAGACTGTCTAGTATATTATATACTATGTCTGAAGAATTATATCATTCTGCTTTCAAACTTTGATTTAAAACTTGACATCCTGTTTTTATATCCAACAACAAAAAAATACTACTATTCCAAACAAACATTGTCATTATACAAATTTTTATGTCTAAGATTTTAGGGTTACATATGCTTAGTTTAGACAAAACCAGAACAGTCACAAAATGAAAAGTTTATATTGGTTATCTGACTTAATTAGTTCATTTATTCAACAGATGTTTATTGATCTTCAACTATGTTTGAGATACTATGCTCTATGCTGGTGTTTTCTGGACTATTTGGAGTGGTGAAAATGCACTTCACAGAACCAAACAGACCTTTATCCCATGGGTTAGAGTTTTCTCCCTTTATTAATATCAGTGGGAAAAGTTTATATACTGTCATCACAGACTTGGCAACAGAAGAGGTGAACACTTTTCTACCCTCCTCAATATGTATCCACCACTTCATAACAATTAGGTTGCATTTTTAATTCGGGAAATAATAAGGGGGTAGTTATAAATGAACATGAAACCTCTGGATGACATAGTATTTGGTGTGAGGATTAAGTTTATAAAGATGTGTGAGGGTGGGGGTGGAGATTTGGATGAAGGTGGTCAAAAGGTACAAATTTCCAGGTACAAGATAAATAAAGTATTAGGAATGTAATGTACATTCCTACAAACATAAACATAATTAACACTTTTGTATGTTATATATAAAGGTTAAGAGAGTAAATCCTTAGTTCTCATCACAAGAAAAAAATATTTTTTTTATTACTTTATATCAATGTGAGATGATGAATGTTCACTAAATTTATTGTGCTAATCACTTCATGATATATGTAAATCAAATCATTATGCTGTATACCTTGAATTTATACAGTGCTGTACATGAATGACGTCTCAAACTGGAAGAAAATGTAAAATAAAATTTAAAACTATAAAAAAACCTTATCAAGATATTTCAAGTGAAAATAATTTTTCGCCTAAATTTTCTCAATAATTGCAACAAACTTTCCGTCTCTAATATGACTGCAAAAATTTCCACAGGAATAAAGGAGTCAAGAGGAAATAAATGAAAAATCTAATAGATTATCACTAGGAATGATGTTTTGGAGGCTCATGATGGCCTTAGCCTCTCTCATAACATTTTTCCCCAAAATGATAATCCAACAATTCTTCTAAAATGTAAGTATATTTTAACTAAACACATTACAAAAGAAATTTAGCATTAACTAAATTTTTAGGCAAATATGCCTGAAAAATATCTTTTAGACTACAGTGACTTTTAATTTTAAACTCACCTGTTTTCATTGAAATTTCCAGTGTACTTTGCCCCAGTTGGGAATGTATATGTTCCCAGTCCATGAAACATATTGTCCTTAAAGTGTCCTTCATATATTGCTCCTGAAAAATGCTCAAGTCTTCCAAAACCATTCATCTGTTTGTAAGAAAGGAAATTACCTCAGTAACTAATCTTCAGTTTCATTAGTGTATTTCTAAAAAGTATACACAGATGTCTGTCATCCACTTATTTAATCTAACATTGTATCACCCTTTATTTCCACAAAAATAAGACAACATTTTTATCATTGTCCTTTGTATGTCTGTCTCTGTGAAGCTGACAAAGTCAGTGTTTCTGATCTGGGGCACTCGAACATCTTGCAGGTCCATAATGATAATAACAGGGCTCCTCAAGATACCTTGAATATATCGAAAATCTTAAAGGCCAACCAGTTAGTTAGCCCAGAAATGGCACAAAGAAGTTGTTAAGAACAGAAATTTGTATTCAAGCAGACCCAAGAACATTTTTGTTTCAACACTTACTAGTTAGGCAAGAAATCTGAGCCTAATTTCCCTCAATTGTAAAATAGCAATATTAATGATATCGAACTCATTAGGCTGCTATAAGGATTAAATGAGAAAATTATGTAGTGAGTTTAGTTTGTTCAACGAATAGGAAATGAGAAAGATGATGACAGCTCTCTGAATGAGTTTCATACTATTCCTTATATTCATATATATTAAATATAATAATTTTTATTTTTATTGCATGGCCTACTCATACGTGTTTTTTGAAATGGCAAAATGCCAGGAATCATTTAACCAACAGAGTTACTTATCCACTGTCGATATTCAAAACAATAATAATAATACCTTGTCATCTTTCCAGCTTCCTGTGTAGACAATCCCATTAGGAGTGGTATGAATACCTATTCCATTTCTCTCAATGACTCCAGAAGATGTTCTTGTACAGTCCCCATCTAAGTAAGAGAGAAATACTGAAGATTATAAATGGGAACCCTGTTTGGCTAAATAATAAAGTATGTTCAGGCTTAATCAGAACTGCATCACAGTGGGTCTCTCTGCTTTCCTAGAACTAAAACGAATGAGACCACAGATGAGGTGCTCCATGGACCTTTAAATTACTGAGACTCAAGGGCCTGGAAGACTGACATATGGCTATGGCCTTCCCATAGGTTTCCATGGCACACTGTCTATACTTAACTTTAGAGTTTAAGATTTAAAATCTGTTCCTCCATTAGTATCTTTTTTCTCTCCATTAGTATTTCTGTGTGATTTTATTTAATGGAGTCAATATCTCAACAGTACTTTTATCAAGTGTGACAGTCTCAGGTTTGCACTCTTAAGCTATTTAATCTATATAGAAAAAAGTAATTGAAATGTATGCTTACCATACGTGTCTCCATTTGGAAATATAAAGTTTATCTTAAATACTTCTGGAGCTGTTTTAAAAGATTTAAGAAAAATCACATATTTTAAAAAGTTTTTTATTCTTTGATATGAACAATTTTTAAAGTCTTTATTGAATTTGTTACAATATTGTTTCTGTTTTATGTTTTATTTTTTGGCTAGGAGGCATGTGGGATCTTAGTTTCCCAATCAGGGATCAAACCCACACCCCTTGCATTGGAAGGTGAAGTCTTAATCAGTGGACTACAAGGGAAGTCTCAAGCTTAAACATTTTTATGTTATAAGATCTATAACAAATTTGCTTTAAGAGCCAACCAATACTTACTTTATATTCATGTTTACTTGGCATTTCCATAGTTGAGTGTAGGGTTCTGGGGAAATAATTTTGTCTAGAAGATCTATTTTTATTTGTTTATTTTAACAGCTTTATTAATACATAATTCACATACCACAAAAATTACTTTTTAAAAGTATACAAAATTCATTTGTTTTTGCATACTCAAGTTGACTAACTGTCGCCACAATCTAATTTTAGAATATTTTAATCACCCTCAAAAGAAATCCTGTACATATTATCAGTTGCTCTCTATTACCTTAAAACCTACCCAACCCCATCCTCAGACCCTGGCAAACAATAATCTATAATCTGTCTCTATGTACTGGTATAATCCAGACAGTTCATAGAAATGGAATCATACAATATGTGGTCCTTTGTAAGTAGCTTCTTTTACTCAGCTTCAAGTTTCATCAATGTTGCACCACGTATTAGTATTTTATCACTTTTTATTGCTGAATAGTCCATGGTACAAAAATAACACATTTTGTTTATTTATCCATTCATCAGTTGATGGTCAGTTGTTTCCAGTTTTGGCTGTTATGAATAATGCTACTATAAACATTCATATATCATTTTTTGTATGGGCATATGTTTTTATTTCTCTTGGGTATTTGATCTATTGATTATTTCACAGAGGTAAGGTAGAGTGAGCAATCTCAGAATTGGCAGCAGAAAGAAATAGAAATAAAAGATAGTAAGGGAGAAGAGGCGGGGGAAGGAGTAGGGTCCAAACAGAATGGGATTAGAATGAAGACCAGGTAAAAAATGAAAAAAGAAAACCACGGGACATTCAGTGGATTAAAACTTTAGAAACTAATTTTTTCCAGTACTGAAGAAAACATATATTGGAGATGCTAAGTAAACTTTAACTTCTAGAACAACAGCCTATTAGAATGTTACTCAAAATGTGGCCCATGCATTAGAATCATTTAGGATGTTTTACAAGTTCCTAGGCCCTGCTCCACACTGCTGCTGCTGCACTGCTTCAGTCGTGTCCGACTCTGTGCAACCCCATAGACAGAAGCCCACCAGGCTCCCCCATCCCTGGGGTTCTCCAGGCAAGAACACTGGAGTGGGTTAGCATTTCCTTCTCCAATGCATGAAAATGAAAAGTGAAAGTGAAGTCGCTCAGTTGTGTCCGACTCTTAGCGACCCCATGGACTGCAGACTACCAGGCTCCTCCATCCCTGGGATTCTCCAGGCAAGAACACTGGAGTGGGTTGCCATTTCCTTCTCCAATGCATGAAAATGAAAAGTGAAAGTGAAGTCGCTCAGTTGTGTCCGACTCTTAGCGACCCCATGGACTGCAGACTACCAGGCTCCTCCATCCCTGGGATTCTCCAGGCAAGAACACTGGAGTGGGTTGCCATTTCCTTCTCCAATGCATGAAAATGAAAAGTGAAAGTGAAGTCGCTCAGTTGTGTCCGACTCTTAGCGACCCCATGGACTGCAGACTACCAGGCTCCTCCATCCCTGGGATTCTCCAGGCAAGAACACTGGAGTGGGTTGCCATTTCCTTCTCCAATGCATGAAAATGAAAAGTGAAAGTGAAGTCGCTCAGTCGTGTCTGACTCTTAGCGACCCCATGGACTGCAGACTACCAGGCTCCTCCATCCATGGGATTTTCCAGGCAAGAGTACTGGAGTGGGGTGCCATTGCCTTCTCCGCTACTCCACACTACTGAATCAGAATCTCTATGGGTGGGACAAGAGAAATGATCTTTTCAACTGGAATACTAACCTGAGTGCCAGTTATGAAAGGCTAGAAGCTCATCTCCTCTGAGGAAACAAAGTTAATAAACAAAATAGGCAGAAGACTTAAACATCATCAAAAAGGGAGAGTCTAGCAGCCTTGAGACAGGAGTAGACACTTATGAAAAATAATTAACAATTTAGGAAATGAATAATTTAACTGTGAAAAGAAGAGAAGCAAAAAGCAAAGGAGAAAAGGAAAGATATACCCATTTGAATGCGGAGTTCCANCTACCAGGCTCCTCCATCCATGGGATTTTCCAGGCAAGAGTACTGGAGTGGGGTGGCATTGCCTTCTCCCAATCATGAATATAGGTTACTCTTTAAAGATATTTGGTGTTAAAGTGAAGGAGAAAGACATGGTAGCTTATTTGAGCATGATTGTAGGCCATGGGGGAAAAAGGAGCCTGGCTGGCTGCCTGAAAGTGAAAGTCTCCCAGTCATGTCTGACTCTTTGCAACCCACGGCCTATGCAGTCCATGGAATTCTCCAGGCCAGAATACTGGTGTGGGTAGCCTTTCCCTTCTCCAGGAGATCTTCCCAACCCTGGGATGGAACCAGGTCTCCTGCATCGCAGGTGGATCCTTTACCAGCTGAGCCACAAGGGGCACTAAATCCCTGAGCCAATGGAAGGGGTGGGATAAAAAGGTCTTCAGAGTCAACTGTTTAATAGGCATCTAGGGGGAAAATCCCATAGACAGAGGAGCCTTGCAGGCTACAGTCTGTGGGACTGCAAAGAGTTGGACACAACTGAACAATAGCACACACACTTCAAAGTGTGGTGGATGGATCTGTACCATCACGAGCACCTGGGAACTTGCTGGAAATGCAGAACCTCAGGATCTGCACTTTCACAAGATCCCCAGATGATAGTTGCTTCCGCTGCTGCTGCTGCTGCTAAGTCAATTCAGTTGTGTCCGACTCTGTGTGACCCTATAGACAGCAGCCCACCAGGTTCCTCTGTCCACAGGATTCTCTAGGCAAGAATACTGGAGTGGGTTGCCATTTCCTTCTCCAATACTGGGATGTTCAGTTCAGTTGCTCAGTCGTGTCCGACTCTTTGCGATCCCATGAATCACAGCATGCCAGGCCTCCCTGTTCAACACCATCTCCCGGAGTTGACTCAGATTCATGTCCATCAAGTTCGTGATGCCATCCAGCCATCTNCATCTCCCGGAGTTCAATCAGACTCATGTCCATTGAGTCCGTGATGCCATCCAGCCATCTCATCCTCGGTCGTCCCATTCTCCTCCTGCCCCCAATCCCTCCAAGCATCAAAGTCTTTTCCAATGAGTAAACTCTTTGCATGAGGTGGCCAAAGTACTGGAGTTTCAGCTTTAGCATCATTCCTTCCAAAGAAATCCCAGGGTCGATCTCCTTCAGAATGGGTTGGTTGGATCTCCTTGCAGTCCAAGGGACTCTCAAGAGTCTTCTCCAACACCACAGTTCAAAAGCATCAATTCTTCAGTGCTCAGCCTTCTTCACAGTCCAACTCTCACATCCATACATGACTACTGGAAAAACCATAGCCTTGACTAGACAGACCTTTGCTGGCAAAGTAATGTCTCTGCTTTTGAATATGCTATCTAGGTTGAAAGTGAAAGAGGAGAGTGAAAAAGTTGGTTTAAAGCTCAACATTCAGAAAACTAAAGATCATGGCATCAGGTCCCATCATGTCATGGCAAATAAATGGGGAAACAGTGAGAGACTTTATATTTTGGGGTTCCAAAATCACTGCAGATGGTGACTGCAGCCATGATATTAAAAGACGCTTACTTGGAAGGAAAGTTATGACCAACCTAGACAGCATATTAAAAGGCAGAGACATTACTTTGCCAATAAAGATCCATCTAGTCAAGGCTATGGTTTTTCCAGTAGTCATGTATGGACGTGAGAGCTGGACTATAAAGAAAGCTGAGTGCTGAAGAACTGATGCTTTTGAAGTGTGTTGGGGAAGACTCTTGAGAGTCCTTTGGAGTGTGAGGAGATCCAACCAGTCCATCCTAAAGGAGATCAGTCCTGAGTGTTCATTGAAAGGACTGATGTTGAAGGTGAAACTCCAATACTTTGGCCATCTTATGCAAATAGCTGATTCATTTGAAAAGACTCTGATGCTGGGAAAAAATTGAAGGCAGGAGGACAAGGGCATGACAGAGGATGAGATGGCTGGATGGCATCACTGACTCAATGGACATGAGTTTGGGTAAACTCTGGGAGTTGGTGGTGGACAGGGAGGCCTGGCGTCCTGCAGGTCCATGGTGTCACAAAGAGTCGGACACGACAGAGTGACTGAACTAAACTGAACTGAACTGTTGAAATAAACCGCCTTAGAAGGGCTGAAGAGCAGAATGAAAACCGTTGAAAAGTAAATTAGTCAACTGGAATAGAAGGCTGAACATTTTTCCCAGAAAGAGGCATAAAGGAAATCAGAGGTATCACCTGACAAACCTTTCATATCTACCCTCATCCCCAGACTCTTCTAGGAACCCCTCCCCCCCACGACACTCTTGGTCTATCCCTACTGTAGTGTGTGTGTCTGTGTGTCTATGTGTTGGTCTATCCTTACTGTAGAGTGTGAGTGTGTGTGTGTGTGTGTCTTGGTCTATCCCTACTGTAGCGTGTGTGTGGGGTCTATCCCTACTGTAGTGTGTGTGTCTGTGTGTCTGCGTGTGTGTTGGTCTATCCTTACTGTAGAGTGTGAGAGTGTGTGTGTGTGTCTTGGTCTATCCCTACTGTAGCGTGTGTGTGTCAATTGCCCTTAAATGGTTCCAAACCATTCGGAATGTTAGAGCTAGAAGAAGGGAACCTGAGAGGTGCAGACTGGCAGTACGCTGGCACTGGCCTAATGTGTCACAACAGCGAATCGACGGCCGGATGAGAGCTAGAACCCAGGTCTCCAGATTCCCGCTCTTGGGGCTCTCTCTGTACCCCGATCCCACCAGGAAATCTGTCTCATCCCTACTGGAGTTGCCAGGGGCCGGCTCACTGCAAGTCCTACTCAGGAGACGTTGAGAGGATGGGGCACTCACTTGACACAGGGCTGCGGGAGAGATTTTCTGGACTCTGCGATTCTCCCTGGGCCGCCAGCTCCGTGGCCTGGAGGGAAGGAAGCCGTTGTTCAGCGCCGGGTGCGACACGGTTGCTAGGGCGACCAGGCACCTCTCACCCGGAAGCGAATATGGGGGGGCGGTGCCGAGGTTGAGCCAATCAAAAGGCACCAGCGCTGTACCGCTGTAGCTGGGCCGCTGCGGGGCCGCTCCAGGTAAGGTGCGGGTGGGTGGCAGCGCCCAGGCAGGGCTCTTGGCCGCTGGGCGCCACGTCCGAATAGGTGGCCCGGAAAGCAGCGCTACAGACCCGGGACGGTCGCCCCTTCCGCGGACGAGGGATGTGTGTCCGTGTGCGTGGTCCGCGCGTCTCCCTGGTGGTCAGTGTGCGGACCTTTCCACCGTCCGCCTCTCCCGCAGTGGGCAGGGTCTAAGGAGCCTCCCGGCCCGGTGGGATCCAGCCTGTCTGGCAGAGGCCGGTGAGTCTGGAGCAGCAGGATCCTAGGCCTGCGACCAGGCCTGGCCTGGGTCGACAGCTGAGGGTTGTACAGCTGAGGCCGGGGAGCTGAATTTTGCAAGATAAAGGGTTGACTTGGAGGGCCTCGGACTCGTTTCCTGTATCTTAGCTCCATCTCCAGTTGGTGGCTGGAGGATTGGCTACAGTGTATGCTGGAAGAAAGGTACCAGGTCTGGGTATCTGCAAGGAGCTGGATATATGGGGTCAGTCAGAGATTTGCCTGGGAGGGGAATGGTTTGTGGTCAGTTTTCAGCACCCAGCTTGGTGAATCTGTTCCTGGGAACCAAACTTAGTTTCTCGTGTCCACGGTGAATAAAGAAAGTTGAGATCTTCCCAGGCTAAATGGATTTCTGATGTTTTGTTGTCTTATGGGGCCTGCCTGACCAGGGAAAAACTGCCATTCCCAGGGCTAGCTGATTAACATTGATCTGACAGCATGCCTTTCATATGCAAACCAACCAATCCGGCCCGCCTTACCTCCGACTACCTCCTTTGTCTAACTACCAAGCCTGTGGTTCACCTGCCCTAAATCAGTCCAGGGCCAAGTACCAGGCCACTAGGGACAAGCCCTAGACCTTAGAGCCTGTGGGAATTACTCAAAGTAGCCAGTCCTAAGCTGTTTTCTCTGCCTGGCCTCTTCTTTCCCATGAGAAAACCAAGAAAGAATGTGGGGTGGCCTTCTCCTTACTCCTTTCTGCCTGCTCCTGATACAGGTGCTTCCCTGGTGTAGCCTACGGAGACAGACAGACCTCTCCTTTTTAGGAGAGCTGTAAGTAACATTAAACTTTTTCTTTTGATGGTATCAATCTCTCTGGGTCAGCACTCAGTCACTTTTATAAATTAAGGCCCAGGCACAAATCAAAGCGGGGCTGGCTTAACATTAAATTTTGAATTGAAGATACAGAGTACATGTTTGGTGGGTAAAAGGTAAGTATGAGGGAAAGAATTTCAGCTTTGGAGTCAAATGGATTATTTCAGACCCTAGCTCCAGGCTTTGCTTCTATAGTAGTGACATTGGACAAGTTGTGTAATTTATCTGTACTCTAGTTGCCTCCTCTATAAAATATAGAAAATAATATTTACCTTCTAGGAGTTTTACAGAATTAACTGAAATAATCTCAATCTTTCCCCTCCATGCAGACTTACATTTCCAACTATGTTCTACACATCTCCATTTGAATGTCTAGAAGGCATCTCCAGTGTAACATCCATTCTGAACTTGTGACACTCCCTATATCATTTCCCGTCCATTCCCTGGTGGCTCAGATGGTAAAGCATTTGCTCACAATGAGGGAGACCCAGGTTCAATCCCTGGGTCAGGAAGATCCCCTGGAGAAGGAAATGGCAACCCACTCCAGTACTCTTGCCTGAACATTTCATGGACGGAGGAGCCTGGTAGGCTACCGTCCACGGGGTCGCAAAGAGTCGGACACGACTGAGCAACTTCACTTCACGTCACATTCCCATTCTGATCACGTGACTTAACACAGAACCCCTATTCACCTAGCTAAGCTAGGACCTCAAATTTTACAGTAATTCTAGACACTTCTTATACCTTTCATCTAATTCATTTACTATTAAAATGCATTGAGTCTCTATGGCCACTTTTCAACTCTACTTGTTTCCTCCGTAGTCCAATTCACTGTTTAGTTTTGTTTTTTATCTCTTACCTGAACAATTGCAGTAGTTTCCTATCTGGCCTCCTGGTTCTCCTCACCTCCCTACAGTCATTTGATTCTTCACATAGCAGCTAGAGTAATTATTAGAACCGAAGTCAGTCATACCAAGCTTTTGCCTTTGTCCTCTATTGACTTTCTGTTATATTTAGTGTAAAATTCAAAGTTCTTCCTAGGGCTTATATGGCCATCTCTGGTCTCTGACCTCACCTCCTTTGCTTACTATGTTGCAGACCCACAAGACTCCTCACTGTTCAGGCCACTGCACTGAAGATGTTATTCTGGACTTGGACACTTTTCACCTCCTATTGCTTTGCTTAGAATGTTCTTTTTACAAATATCTCATGACTCATTTTCTGCATGTTCACATGTCTGCTCAAATATGATATCAGAAAAATGGTCACTCTTACCTGACCACTCTATTTGAAAAAAGACTCAGTTTTTTTCTTCATAGCACTTAATTAATATTGTATATTTATTTATTATCATCTTAATTTCTAGAGGATAAGCTTCATGAGGCAAGAATTTTGTTGTCTTTGCTGTTGTATCCCTAGAATCTAGCACTTAATAACTGTTCAATAAATATTTGTGGAATGAATAAATAAATGAATGGCTCTCCATTCTCATATCAGTAATTTATTCAACCCTCAGCTATTCCTCAAATACATATTGAATTCCTATTATATGCTATACACTGTTAGAGGTACAGTGGTAATCCACATGGATATACTCCTTGCCTTCAGAGAGCTTTCTGGGGTTGGGGGGAGGGTCGGGAGATAAACATCAAAGAAACAATAAATACGTATAATTATAAAGGATTTTGAAGAAAGGAATATCAAGAGACCTAGTCCATTTGCTACATATTTGTGAGTTTCCCAGTTATTTCCCTGCTTTTGATTTCAAATTTCATTTTGTGCTCAGCTGATGAGTCGTGTCTGACTCTTTGCGACCCCAGGGACTGTAGCCCGCCAGGCTCCTCTGTCCATGGGATTCTCCGGGCAAGAATCCTGGAGTGGGTTGCCATTTCCTTCTCCATGGGATCTTCCCGACTCAGGGATTGAACCCGCATCTCTTGTGTCTCCAGCACTGGCAGGCAGAGTCTTTACCACTGAACCACCTGGGAAGCCCCATAAGTCTCAGCCATGAAGCTTAATAGTAATACCTGACAGAACACAAACAAACCCCACCCAGTTTCATTCTAGTTTGGTTGCAAAACATAATTTTTAAATTTTTATCTTTTTAAACTTATTAAGGTTTGTTTTATAGGCTAGTATATTGTCTATCCTGGAAAATTTTCCTTGTCCACATATGAAAAATGTCTATTTTTTGTTGGTAGAATGTTCTATAGATGTCTCTTAGGTCAAGTTGGTTTTTACTGTGTTTCAAGTCTTCTGTTTCCTTATTGATCTTCTGTGTAGGTGCTTTTTACCGTGACTGAACATGGGTATTGCCATTTCCTGCTGTTATATGTTATCTGTTTCTCTGTTCATTTCTGTCAGTTGTTGGTTGATGTGTTTTGGTACTCTGTTATTAGGTACAGTATATTTATAGTTGTTACATCTTCCTCATGGATTGACTCTTATCTTTATGAAATGTTCTTCTTTGTCACTAACAAGATTTTTTTGCTTTATAGTCTGTTTTGTTTGATATTAATGTAGTTGTTGCAGCTTTCTTGTGGTTTCCATTTGCATGATTTCTCTTTTTTCATCCTTTTACTTCTCATTTATTTGTATCTTTGAATTTAAAGTGATAGCATATACTTGGATCTTGTTTTTATTCACTAGTAATTCATCTTTTGATTGGATTGTTTAATCCGTTCACAGTTAATATTGTATTGGTATAGTGGGATTTATTTTTTCCATTCTACTTTTAGTTGTCAATATGTCTCGTGTCTATTTTGTTTCACTGTTCCTACTTTACTGTTTTCTTTTGCATTAAATTATTCAATAGATTTTCCTAATGCAGTATTTTAATTTCTTTAGTGATTTTTTTCACTACATTTTTTGAATTTTTTGTTTACTTTTTAGTGACTGCTCAAGGATTTGTCATATACCTCTTAACATATCAGAGTCAACTTCACATTCATACTAACTCAATTTTAGTAATATATAGAAATGTTACTTTCATATAGCTGTATGCCTTTCCCCTCCTTTCTGCAGCAAAGATTCCACATGTAAGCAATATCATATGATATTTGTCTTTGTCTGAGTTACTTCATCTAGTATGATAATCTCTAGGTCCATCCGTATTGTTGTTAATGGCATTATTTCATTCTTTTTCATGACTGAGTAATATTCCATTGTATATATACCATGTTTTCTTTATCCATTCATCTGTCAATGAAACCTTAGGTTGCATCCCCAACTATACATTGTTATAGTTATTACTTTACCTTCTGTAGTCATTTTATTAACCCAATCCATCTGTGCTCCCGCCAACCTGCTCTGTTCTGTTACAGCAAATGCATTACATTTTTGCATATCGCAAACCCACTATTATGTAATATACATATTATTTTATATGGTTGCTTGTTAAATCAGTTATGTGAAGAAGAAAATATGGATATACACTGTTTGGTAGGTTTGGTGGGAGTTGATTTTGTTTTATATTTTACATAGTTACCTTTACTGGTGCTCCTTTTTGTGTGTGTGTGAGTTCAGATTACCATCTAGGGTCACTTTCTTCAGCTTAAACAAATTCCTATAGTAGTTTTTTGTAAAGCAGATCTTACTGGGTTTATATCTGGAAGTGACAAGTTGTTTTTCTCTAAATGCTTGGCAAGACTTCTTGTCTTTAACTTTTAGCATTTTTATGTATTGTGTCTATTTATGGATCTCTGGGTTTATCCTATTTGAAGTCCTTAGAACTTCCTGTATGTGTAGGTTATTGTCTTTCAATAAATTTGATAAGTCTTCTATCATTCAGTTCAGTTCAGTTCAGTCGCTCAGTCATGTCCGACTCTTTGCGACCCCATGAATCGCAGCACGCCAGGCCTCCCTGTCCATCACCAACTCCCGGAGTTCACTCAGACTCGTGTCCATCGAGTCAGTGATGCCATCCAGCCATCTCATCTGCGGTCTTCCCCTTCTCCTCCTGCCCCCAATCCCTCCCAGCATCAAAGTCTTTTCCAATGAGTCAACTCTTCGCATGAGGTGGCCAAAGTACTGGAGTTTCAGCTTTAGCATCATTCCTTCCAAAGAAAGCTTTAAGCCAACTTTTTCACTATTTCTTTAAATGTTTTTTCTGTTCTTTTCTTTCTCTCCTATCCTTCTGGTGTTCCTGTTATGCATACTACTAACTTTGGACTTAGTTTGGGTATAGTTAGTTGACTTAGTTTGAGCTTAGTTTGTTCTTTATTTCTGGTTCCTTAAGATGTAAATCTAGGTTGTTTATTTGAGATCATTTCTTTTTCTTAACATAGACATTTATTGTGATAAACTTCCCTCTTAGAGAACTCCTTTTGCTGCATCCCATAATTTTTGGTGTGTTGTGTTTTCATTTTCAGTTGTTTGAGAATATTTTAAAATTTCCTTTTGATTTTGTCTTTGACCCACTGGTTGTTCAGGAGCATGTTATTTAATTTCCATACGTTTATGAATTTTCCAGTTTTCCTTCTTTTATTGATTTCTAGTTTTATACCATTGTTACCAGAAAATATGTTTGATTTGTTCTCAGTCTTCTTAAATTTGTTGACTTGTTTTATGGCCTAACATATGATCTATCCTGAAAAATATTTCATGTGGCTTTGAATGGAATGTTCTGTGTATGTCTATTATAGTTCAAGTCAAATTTTTCTTTCACTGGATGGTTATCTTTCTGGATGATCAGACCATTGTTGAAAGTGTGATATTAAAGTCTCCTATACTGTTGTATTGCTGGCTGCTTCCTCTCAATTATGTTAATATTTGCTTTATATAGTTAGATGCTCTGATATTGGGAGCGTATTTATAATTGTTAGATTCTCTTGATGAATCGACCCCTTTATCACTGTATAATGATCTTCTTTGTCTCTTGTTACAGTGTTTGACTTAAAGGCTATTTTGTCTGAGTACAGCTACCCCTGCCGTTTCCTTGTGCATTTACTATCTTTTACATCCCTTCACTTTCACTCTGTGTGTCTTCGCAACTGAAACAATTCTCTTGCAGGCTGCATGTAGTTGAGTCTTATTTTTTTAATCCATTCAACTATTTTATGTATTTTGATGGGAGAGTTTAGTCCATTTCCATTTAAAGTAATTATTGATAAGTAAGGACTTACTGCCATATTGTTGTTTCCTGAGCATTTTTAAGATCTTTTGTTTGTTTCTTTCTCTCTTGCTGTCTTCATGATTTGATGATTTTCTATAGTGGTATGCTTTGAGTTTTTTTCCTCCTCATCTTTTGTATATCTACTATAGATTAAAAAATTTTTTTTATTCTTACATAGTTTTTTTTCTCACTATAGATTTTTAATGTGTAATTTTTTGGTTTGTTTGTTTTTTACCGTGAGGCTAATGTAAGACATCTTATAACATTTTACTTTAAGCTGATAGCAGCTTAACTTTGATCGCATACAAGAGTTTTACACTTTTACTCCCCTCTAGGCACAATCTCTTAGCCAGAGCTGTTTCTAAAAATATATATGTAAATATAAATTTTATTTATCAAATCATATATTAAATACATGAAACATCTCTTCTAGTGTTTTTAAACCCTGTGCCAGACCTAACCAAATCAGAATGTAGCAGGGGACCCTACACTCTCTCATGTGTGATTTAAAAACTTCTCCATGTGTTTCTGATGCACCTCCTGGTTAAGAAACTTGTGTCAGAAAAACTTATTAAATATTGGTCCGAGGAGATGTGCTTATAAGTCTTTTGTGAAGCAGTTTGTTCATGCTTCTTCTAAACTGGCCCTTTGAGTATGTTTTCCTTTTTTTTTTTTTTTAAAATAAACTATCCTTAACTTTGACAAACAAAGGATTATTATACTTACCTGGTTTTATAATGTCTGTATTACTTTTTTCTCTTGCAGGTGAAAATGAGTTCTTCAGTAAGAAGGAAAGGCAAGCCAGGGAAAGGTGGAAAAGGGTCTTCCAGAGGAGGAAGAGGAGGCAGGAGCCATGCTAGTAAATCTCATGGGGGTGGCAGCAGTGGCGGTGGTATTGGTGGCAACAGAAAGGCATCAAGTAGAATCTGGGATGATGGCGATGACTTTTGTATCTTCAGTGAATCATGGCATTCATCCAGGTTATTATACTCATTGAATGTTCAGATATTAAAACAGTATCAATTCCTGATGTATGAGACAAAAGATGGTTAAGACAAAAGGGGAATATGCCAAGTAATTCTGGCTAAGTTACTCTTCCTATTATTTTAAAGCCTTGCAGTTCCCCGCTTTGTGAATTTTTTTAAAAGCATAATGGTAAATAACACCTTTGAGAGAGGGCTGGGCATTGAAATCTGAACTTAACTTTAACTTCCATATGACACTGTAAATTGAGTGTAATATTGTTATTGTAATCAATATTACAGAAAAGTAAATATTGGAAATGGTAGGGTAATTGAAAATTATATTAAGTATTTCTTAGGCATTGTAGTTTGAAGGTTCCGAAATGAGATCTGGCTGTATCCCTTCTGTTTAGTTGATGAATTACCTATTTTTCCAACCGATCAACCAAATATTTACTGAAGCTTAATGTGATGGCCAGAGATAGGTATCATGCCCAGGCTTCTCTCATAGTCAACCTTTAATTAGTGAACATTGTTTTGTTGTTGTTCAGTCACTTCAGTCGTGTCCAACTCTTGGCAGCCTCAGGGACTGCAGCACGCCAAGCTCTTCTGTCCTCCACTCTCTCCCAGGGTTTGCTCAAATTCATGTCCTTTGAGTCAGTAATGCTACCTAACCATCTCATCCTTTGCTGCCCTCTTCTCCTTTTGCCTTCAATCTTACCTAGCATCGGCATCTTTTCCAATGAGTCAGCTCTTCACATCAGTATTTGAGCTTCACCATCAGTTCTTCTAATGAATATTGAAGGTTGATTTCCTTTAGGATTGACTGATTTGGTCTCCTTACAGTCCAAGGGACTCTCAAGAGTTATCTCCAGCACCACATTTTGAAAGCATCAATTCTTTGGCACTCAGCCTTCTTTTGATCCAAAGCTCACATCTGTACGTGACCACCTTTGTCAACAAAGTGATACCTCTGCTTTTTAATACACTCTCTAAGTTTGTCATAGCTTTCCTTCCAAGGAGCAAGCATCTTTTACTTCCAGTCCTCAGTGATTTTGGAGCCCAAGAAAATAAAATCTATCACTGTTTCCACTATTTCCCCTTCTGTTTGCCATGAAGTGATGAGACCAGATGCCATGATCTTAACTTTTTTAATGTTGAGTTTCAAGCCAGCTTTTTCATTCTCCTCTTTCACCCTTATCCAAGGGCTCTTTAGTTTCTCTTTGCTTTCTGCCATTTTGAGTGATATCATCTGCCTATCTGAGGTTGTTGATGTTTCTCCTGGCAACCTTGATTTCACATTATGATTTATCCAGCCCAGCATTTCACATGATGTACTCTGCATAAATTCTGATAATTCTAGTACATGTTTAATGAAAGTAAAGATTTTCTACTGCATGTAATGCAGTATAAATATAAAATTCTCATTGTTTTTCAAATTGCACTTTAAGCTGTTTACTTAAATTTTTAGAGATAGAGAGACTTTTTTAGAGTTATGTGTATATACACAGGCATACACACACTCTTGTGGGAATAATTACCAACTAAATATTGGTTAGAAATATAGGTGAGTGCCAAAGTTTAACTGGATCATACATGCTTTTAATTTAAATGAATTCAATTGTATGCATTCAGGAAAGAAAAAGAAGAACAGATGGTATTTAAATAGTTAAACTTGCCACTAAATGAATCTGAACTCCATCATGAACAGAGAGGAAGGTGCTCATTCCTGTCAGTCTCAGTGTCTAAGTGCTTTATATAGTTTAAGCTTCTTGATGCACTGAGTAGGTGATATTAATGTGTATTTTTAAAATATATATTTCTTATACATAGTCTCTACCATAACCAAATACTTCACTTGGTATGCAACCAGAGAATCTACATTTTTTTCCATTCTAAATGGAATATGGTCATTTTTTGACATACTGAGAGATAATATATCAATCTCAAACTTGATTCCTTTTTAAGAAATCTTCCAGAATAACTTAAAGCTACCTTTTCACATTAGCTGCTGACCAAAGAACCTGACTGCTGAGTTAGATGCAGCTCCATTCTTTCTGAAAACACTTACTTTATAGATTCTTAGGGTCTTAGATGTTCATTCACGCAGGAAATATTGACTTAGTGCCTACTATGAGCCAGACGGTGTTTTAGTGACCAGGATTACAACAATAAATAAAATATTGTCCTGGTGTTCATAGAAGGAGGTTTGAGATATAAAAACTGTAAACAAAGGTGTAATAGTATGTCAAGTGGTGAGTACTGTGGAGGAAAATAAAGGACAAAGGGATAGAAAATACCAAACTGGATTGCTGGTGTTTTTAAATGGTTACTGTTGTCTGTGGAGTGATCAGAGAAGACTTCTCTCTTGATGTGTCATTTGAGCCCAGACAAGAAAGAAGTGGAGGAGTAAGCCATGAATCTGCGGGAAGAACGTTTGAGACAGAACAGCAAGTGAACAGTTCCTGAAGCAGGAGTTTTAAGAAGATTTAGGGAATGACAAGGAAGCCATGTGGCTAGCATGATGGGTTAGAAGTGTTAGGCAGTTAGATTATAGGCCAGTATAATGATTTTGTTTTGTTTTTAAGTTTTAAAAATCATGTTTATTGAAGTGTAATTTATGTTCAGTAACACTCACCCTAAAATTTGACAAATGCAGTCATCTCCGTAACCAGCAGTTCTTCAAAACGCGCCCATGCCCTTTTGCAATGAACTCCTCCCTGATTCTTAGGAATACATTCATCTGTTTTCTGTCAGCAGGATCAAATTTAGTTACTAAAATGATTTATTGTAGGAAAAATAAGCACATAAAACCAAGGGGTTTTTTTCTTTGTGTGTGGTTATTTGTTTAGTTGGTTTTTTGGTTATTTGTTAGTTGGTTTTTTGGTTGGTTTCTTGGTTATTTGTTAGTTGGTTTTAGCAAGCTGTGTGGCTTGCTATATGGCTTAGTTCCCTTACCACAGCTCAAACCTGGGCCCTCTGCAGTGAAAATGCAGAGTTCTAACCACTGGACAGCCAGAGAATTTCCAAAATTCAAGTTTTTAAAAGGATACTTTAGAATGTCTACTCTTTAGAGTAGTCAAAAGAATTGGGATTTTAACATAACCTTTGAAAATTAAAGCACAGTTGTTGACAAAGTTGTCTTAAGATAGTTGCAGAATAGCTAGTCTAGTTACTGTGTCAGTCTTCAGCCTGGGGCTGTTTGGTAGAAAACTATTTTAGATAATAATTGAATTATATAGACATTCTCGATGGGGCAGATATATATTCTCACAGATATCTGACACCTTCTCAAGAGATCACCCCTGCTGCCACCATGCAAGGGACAAGGAAAGCAGAAACACCTGTTCTGTTCATGTCAGTCGTCTCGTGTTCAGATAGACCTTGTTGTCCAGTTGCTAAGCGTGTTCAACTTTGTGTGCCGCATGGACTGCAGCATGCCAGACTGCCCTGTCCTCCACTCTGTCCCGGAGTTTGTCCATTGAGACAGTGATGCCATCCAACCATCTCATCCTCTGTCATCCCCTTCTCCTCCTGCCTTCAGTCTTTCCCAGCATAGGATCTTTTCCAGTGAGTCAGCTGTTTGCATCAGGTGGCCAGAGTATTGGAGCTTCAGCTTCAGCATCAGTCCTTCCAATGAATATTAAGGGTTGATTTCCTTTAGGATTGCCTGATATAGTCTCCTTGCTGTTCAAGGGACTCTCAAGAGTCTTCTCCAGCACCATAGTTTGAAAGCATCAATTCTTTGGTGCTCAGGCTTCTTTATGGTCCAATTCTCATGTTCGTACTTGACTACTGGAAAAATCATAGCTTTGACTATACAGATGTTTGTCAGCAGAGTGATGTCTTTGCTTTTTAATACACTGTCTAGGTTTGTCATAGCTTTCCTTCCAAGGAGCAAGCTCTTTTAATTTCATGGCTGTAGTCACCATCTGCAGTGATTTTGTAGCCCAAGAAAATAAAATGTCACTATTTCCACTTTTCACCCATCTATTTGCCATGAAGTGATAGGACCAGATGCCATGATCTTAGTTTTTTGAATGTTGGGTTTAAGCTTGCTTTCTCACTCTCCTCTTTCACCCTCATCAAAAGACTCTTTAGTTCCTCCTCACTTTCTGCATTAGAGTGTTATATGCATATGCGAGGTTGTTGTTATTTTTCCCAGCAATCTTGATTCCAGCTTGTGATTCATCCAGCCCAGCATTTTGCATAATATACTCTGCAGATGCACCTTATCTACCTGAAAAGCTTCTTTCAAGTACCAGCCTTGAGGTTTGTCAGCATGTTGAGGTAGATTGAGCCAAGTTGTGTACCATGGCTGAAGAGCTATTATAAGGACTTTGCCTGTTGCTTTGAGTAAGATGGGAAGCCATTGAAGGGTTTGAGGCGAGAGTATATGTCATCAATCACTCTGGCCAGAGTTACTGCCATTAATTATATCCTTTTATGTGAATTAGAAAATGGTGAATGTGAATTAGAAAATGCCCCCTTCTCTGGTCAGTTATAGCTCCAGAATGCATGTCTTGGCAAGCAGAGAACACACTGGATTTTAGCTCTCGCTGTCCCCTCCTCTGCTTCAGGACCCTTTGCATAGTGTACAGCCTGTGCCTCCACACTCAGCAGCCCTGCCTCAGTGTACTGTGTGGAGAATCGACTACACGGGGACATGAGTGAAAGCAGGAAGACCAGTTAGAAGATACTCTCCCAGAGGCAGTGTCCTAGACAATTTAATAACATGTCTGGAGTTCAAGAACAAGATCTCGACCAGAGAAGTAAATGTATGAGTTCTTTATGAGTAAATACTATTTAAAGCTATGAGACTAAATGAGATACGATATAGAGAAGAGGTCTGAATTTTGAGCCCCTGGGCACTCTAGAATTTAGGGTTGAAAGAGGTCAGGAGAATCAGACAAGGTAGATTGAGAAGTTGCCAGTGAAGTAGGAGGAAAACTAAAAGCTGATTTCTGGAAGTTAAGGAATGAAGATGTTTTAAAGGGGGTTATCCAATGAGATTGGATTGGATACTTAAAAGGGATATTCCAGTTGTATAAAAACGTGCTTCTAGTAGGTCAAGAAAAATGTGTTCTGGGAGTTCCCTTGGTGGTTAGGACCTGGCACTTTCATTGCTGAGGCCCCAGGTTTAATCCCTGGTTAGAAGCTAAGATCCTACCAGCTGTGCAGCATGGCCAAAAGGAAAGGAAAATGTGCTCTGACTGTTCCACTGGATTTGGCAGTGTGAGTAGCATGGGTAACCTTGACAAGAGTTGCTCGGTATAGTATAGTTGGTATAGAGTGTGTTTCAGAGAGAAGAGGAAAAAAAGTGGCGACAAAGGCATGATTTAGAGAACCCTTTGGGAGAGTTTTACTGTAAAGGGCAGGGGCGGGAAGATGGCTAGGACAGTACCTTGAGGGGGATGTAAAGTCAAAGGGAGGATTTTTTTTTTTAATGTGGTAGAGGTTACATAGCATGTAAATATGCTGGTGGAAATGATCCAAAGGAGAATGAAGAACTGATGTTGTAGAGAGGGGGATAAGTGCTAAAATGATTTCCTTGAGGAGACTGAAGAAATTGAGATACGATATACAAACAGAGGGACTGACTTTTAGGATCAAGAATGGTTCATCCTTAGTAATAGGAAGGAAGGCAAAGTATCAAGGTTTACAAATAAGTGGTAGATGAAATAGCATATGTAAAGTCTCCCCCACCCCCCCTTTATTTTTTCATGAAGAAACANACTTCCCTGTGGTGTGGGCTCTAGCAGTAATGCTTCCCTGGGCTGTGGGCTCTAGCAGTAATGCTTCCTGTGGTGTGGGTCATAGCAGTAATGCTTCCATGTAATACTTTCTTGTAGTGTGGGTTCTAGCAGTAATGCTTCCCTGTAGTGGGTTCTAGCATTAATACTTCCCTGTAGTGTCATAGCAGTACTTGATAGTCTCAGTATCCTATCTTTTAGGATAGGTAATGAAGTAGAAGTTAGTATTATCAGGGAGACTTCTTCAGGATACAGCCCTGCCTCTCTATACTTATATCATCACATGTATGGTTTTCTGTTTGGTTTTTTTTAATGGTTTTATTTATTTATTTATTTTGGCTGTGCTGGGTCTTCATTGCTCTGCGGGCTTTTCCCTGGTTGCGGCAAAGCGGAAGCTACTCTAGTTGCATGCGTGGGCTTCTCACCGAAGTGGCTTCCCTTGTTGTGGAGCATGGGCTCTGGGCTCCTGGGTTCTAGAGCACAGGCTCTATAGCTGCAGCACGCGGGCTTAGTTGCTCCACAACATGTGGGATCTAACTGGTCAGGGCTCGAACTCATGTCTCCTGCATTGGCAGATGGATTCTTTACCAGTGAGCCACCAGGGAAGCCCCACATACATGTATTTAAGTGAATTTCTCTTCTGTGGTTTGATACTGCTTTTTGATATTAGTCTTTTTTGGTCATGTTTCACATGTGGCAGGTATGGTTTCCACACTGAACACTGTCAGGCAGCGCTGAGGATTTGCGATGGAGACGTGGGGGCATCACTGGAACACCTGCTCACCCAGTGTTTTTCAGAGACATTTGGAGAGAGGATGAAGATATCTGAGGCAGTTGCGCACATGAGCTTGGATGAGTGTGTGGAACAGCGACAGGAAGAGGCATTTGCTCTCAAGTCAATCTGTGGAGAAAAATTTATAGAAAGAATTCAAAACAGAGTCTGGACCATTGGATTAGAACTGGAGTATTTGACAAGTAAATTCTGCAAATTCAAGCAAAAGGAAAGTACCAAAAATATACAGGAGGCTTCACTTGAAGTCTGCAAATTTTACCTCAAAGGAAATTGTAAATTTGGATCAAAGTGCAAATTTAAACATGAAGTGCCCCCAAATCAAATTGTCGGAAGAGTCGAAAGAAATGTAGATGATTCTCATCTAAATGCTAATGAAGATGCATCCTTTTTATATGAACTTGAAGTTCGATTTTCTAAAGACCACAAATACCCCTACCAAGCTCCCCTTGTGGCATTTTATTCCACCAATGAGAATCTACCTCTGGCTTGTCGTTTACATATTTCTGAGTTCCTTTATGGCAAAGCCTTGACATTTGCAGAAACTTCAGAACCTGTTGTATATTCTTTGATAACCCTTTTAGAGGAAGAATCAGAAATAACCAAGTTACTAGCAAATACCCATCACAAGTACAGCGTCCCTCCTGTGAACTTTCTGCCAATATCACCTGGAACCAGACTAAGTAATCCTGCCTGTCGTAAACCAGTGATTCCAAGTAATTCGTTTTTTTCAAATCAAATTCCAGAAGGTACGTAAGGCACTGACCAGGTGGAGGGTGTTGTGGAGTGGGGCATTTGTAATGATGGATTAAAGAAATCAGAAGTTTTGAGGGCTGATCTGGGATCTCCAGGGATCTTAGGCAAGTCATTCTCCTCAATTTAAGGGCAAAAAGGAATGAAAATCCCCTGTACTGTGACTGACTTTCATTGTAAGGCCCAGTTGTGTCACTGTATTCTGGCTCACTGAATCAATGAAAAGTTTAAAGTGATGTATATAAGCTCGTTTTAGTGGGTGAGGGCTGGAAGAACCTTAAAGCATCCTTTCAGAAAGTCTGCTTCATTTAACCCATTTGGTTTCATGTGATTACTTCTGATACTGTCCATAGGATTACTTTCAAATGAGTTTTTAGAGATACTTCTCTTTCTGGACCACTGTCCATACCCTCCTGCTTTTACCATGATTCAGTTCAGTTCAGTTCAGTCGCTCAGTCTTGTCCGACTCTTTGTGACCCCATGAATAGAATAGGTTTACCATTGTAGACCCCCAAAATTCATCAGAGCAGGGCTCTCTTTATGAATCCCTAAATCCTCAAATAGAGAAATGTTTGTACAAGCCTGTGGCTTTCTCCAGATCCAGATGTGCTATACAGAAGTTACCCCCCTTTCAAAGTTCACCATAGGAGTCAGAGAAACAAGTTTTTATTATTTCCCAAGAGTTCCTAGATAGACGTCAACAGGTAGAGAACAGTGAAACCACCAAGATGTGGATGCTAGACAGCTGGCTGGATTCACTCACCTGCCCCTTGACTTACTCGCAGCTTGCAGCTAGTTCTGGCACATGGGACTCAGATGTATTCCTCAAGAAATGACAAACTATGTGTCATGGATTTTGGTGGGGGGAATAACAGTTTTATTAATATATAATTTACACCATGAAATTCACCCTTTTGAAGTGTACAATTCAGTGATTTTTCGTATATCACATAATTGCACATCCATGACCACTGTTTAATTCTGGGGCATTTTCATCACCCCATAAAGAAACACCATACCTGTTAGCAAGTCATTCCTCATTTCTCCCTTTCCCCAAGCCCTAGCAACCATGAATCTACATTGTGTCTATGGATTTGCCTGTTCTGGACGTTTCATGGAAATGAAATCATACAGTGAATACATGGCTTTTTGTAATTGGCATCTTTCACTTAGCATACACAGTGTTTCCAGGTTCATCATGTTGTAGTATGTATCAGTACTTTCTTCCTTTTAATTACTGAATACTATTCCATTATATGGATGTACCACATTTTATTTATTGATTAATCATTTGATAGTCATTTGGGTTATTTTGTGTCATGGAAATTTAGGGACACCTGCAAATACTTAATTAACAAGGCATGCCATGATTTTCTTTTCTTTGTTCTTAACTTGGTTTAAGCAAAGCCATTTATACTTGATTATAAGGTTATTTGAAGATGCATTTTAAATTCTTTAGCAGTAGTAGTGTGGAAATGAATGAATTTGTTTTATTCAAGCTTTAACTGTTTCTCTATTATGATTTTTGTTATTATTGTTACTTTGTTAGATAGTAACTTTCCCCCTTTGCTAAAGAAAGGGCTCCATATCGAAAACATTTCCTTTTATCCCCTTCAAGTTGAAAAAGAATCAGAGCCTGAGGAGGAGACAGATGAGGATGAAGGTCCAGCACCAGTTATGGTGGAGAATGAAAGCTATGTCAACCTTAAGAGAAAAATTTCCAAAAGATATGACTGGCAGGCAAAATCAGTACATGCTGAAAATGTCAAAATCTGCAAGCAGTTCCGAGTAAAACAGGTAGGGTATTCTAAGAGAATGGCCTAGTATTGCCTCTCTAATGTATGGCTGAAGGGATTAGGAATTAGGAACTTTGGCTACTCTCCATAGTATACTTTCAGTTTTTCACTCTGATTAGTCAAAGTTTCTGCATGCCACCACAAACTTGGATGCATGGTCTAACTAATTTTGGAAAATCTGATGGCTGATGAAAATGCAACATGTATATACCAAATATTCTGAGAATCATGTGGCTTTGGTACTGTGATAGAAATCTGATAAGTGAAAGAAAAATTAGTACTGTGATTTACATTAGAAATACCAGTGTAGAAAAGGATAAGGAGGGACTCTTAACTCTATTTCAAGGCCTCACAGGATAAATCATTTATCCAGGGTCACATAGCTGCTAAGTGGCAACACAAGGTTTCAAGCTAATTCTGTTTCCAAAGTTCATATTGTTTAACCTCATTCACATGAAGATTATTTTAAAAGAATTCATTAAGTGAACTGTCAGGGAAGAGTTGGATGTAGGATAAAGATGAGTTATTTAAACCAGTTTGGGGATTGGATTAGATGCTGTCTAAGAGCTCTTTCAACTTTAAAGTTCTATGATTCTGATTTTTGACATAGTATTAACATAAGTACATATACGCTGCAAGACACCCATAGAGTGTCAAATTGAATTAAAAAAATCATACCGTAAATAATAGTAGAAATTTAAAATTACACATTGTTTGAGTAGTGTGTTTACAGTGGTAAATTTATATGATTATATACAGATAATGTATATGTTAATATAAATCCCTTACAAAAGTCAAAAATACATCCACAGTTTTGAAAAACGATTATAGCATTGGCCATTAGATGTCAAAGAGAGTTACATAGATGTGGTGATTGACCGAAAACCTTTTAGTGAGTGCTCTTAACTGTTGATTTGGATAAAAATCTGATGCTGTGTAGAGCTGCACTGTTCTATATGGTAGCCTCTAGCCATATGTACGAGAAGGCAATGGCACCCCACTCCAGTACTCTTGCCTGGAAAATACCATGGACAGAGGAGCCTGGTAGGCTGCAGTCCATGGGGTTGCTAAGAGTCGTGCATGACTGAGTGACTTCACTTCACTTTTCACTTTCATGCATTACAGAAGGAAATGGTAACCCACTCCAGTATTTTTGCCTGGAGAATCCCAGAGACAGAGGAGCCTAATGCGCTGCCATCTATGGGGTCGCACAGAGTCGGACACGACTGAAGTGACTTAGCAGCAGCAGCAGCCATGTGTAGCTATTCAAAGTTTAATTAAAATTAAGTATAATAAAAATTTCAGTTCCTTGATCTTATTTAAATGCTCAATAGCCACATGTAGCCAGAGGTTGCTGTATTGGACAGTGCAGATATAGAGCATTACCATCAGCACAGAAAGTTCTGTTGAATAGTGCTGGTGTAGAGCTTGTTACAAAAAGAGCTGGATAAGTGCTAGGCAAGAGGGGTTTCTTCTAAGATCCTTCAGTTAATTCAGATGTAGGAAAGCCACACAGATTCCACAGCTTGCTCTGGCAGGTTCTCTGAACAGCCTTCTGACCGGCATCCTACCCCCAGCAAATCTTCACTTTCCATCCCTAAGCAAATTGATGAAGAAAGGGCAGAAAAGGTATGTCTAACTTTGGGATTCCATGTCCAGAGTTTCGTGAAAGGTTATTCAGAGTAACCAAACTGATGTCTTATTTCTGTTTTATTAGGCCTCCAGACAGTTCCAGTCAGTTCTACAAGAAAGACAGTCTCTCCCTGCTTGGGAAGAAAGAGAAAACATTCTCAAATTGTTGAGCAAGCACCAAGTGCTTGTTATAAGTGGTATGACTGGGTAAGAATGTAATTTATTTGTGATACAGCTGTCATCTGAATATGGTATGTGCCCTGGCTACCACTGCTAGTTCTTCTTTGAAAAGGAAGAAACAGTAGTAGCTGGTGGTGTTTGTGCCTTTTCCTGTCAAATATTAAATAATATCTCACAGAGGCAAACATGGTGGCAACTGTAACCAATTCAAAACAAAACTCAGGAATTTGGGAACTGATAGACCTTGTCCACCCCTGCCTTGAGTCAGTTTAAAGCAAAATGCCTAGCTGAAGGCTTTTAACAAGACCCATTTAAAAATGTAAAGAATAGTTCCAGAGCCTTTAGCTTGAAACTCTTCATCTAAATTTATTCTGAATTCCTTAAAGCTTTGGTTTAAGAACAGCTTAGGATATCTTACTGTTTCACACTCTCCATGTGTTATCCAAACCTATTTATCAGGGACAAGCTGCAGGTTTAATTTAATTCTGTATTTGGTGGTTTAGTCACTAAGTCATGTCCGACCCTTGCGACCCCCTGGACTATATAACCTGCCAGGCTCCTCTGTCCATGGGATTCTCCAGGCAAGAACACTGGACTGGGTTGCCACTTCTGTGTTTAAGGGTTTTCAATTTAATTTGTGCTCAGACCCACAGATATAGTAGTAACTTTGTATCTTCCAGTTTCTTGTCTTTTTAACTTCAGTCTATTTATAGTCAAGCAATGCCACACCAAAGGGAAAAACAAAGTATTTTAGTAATCGCAAGATAATACTCCTGTTTCTCTAGGATTCATATGTAGAGTTCACATTCCTGGAGGCATTTATAGACCTTAAGCTACTGTT
Organism: Neotragus pygmaeus; assembly: GCA_006410875.1. Lineage (NCBI taxonomy): Eukaryota > Metazoa > Chordata > Mammalia > Artiodactyla > Bovidae > Neotragus > Neotragus pygmaeus. The sequence goes on along the minus strand of SJYV01012506.1, from coordinate 201,482 downwards.
TATGCAGTGGTCCCAGTTTTACAAATAATAAACTGTTATTTGATTGCTCTGTTAATCTCAGTGCAAATTCCTATGAGTTATCAGCTGTAAGTAATAAGTCAGGAGGTAGGTTTGGAAGATAGATGAAACTGAACAACTTTTATTCTGATTAGCTTTCTTAACTTTCCTCATTGCGTATGATTGCTTCTTCAGTTAAGTAGCACTTAAAAACCCTCATTTTAGGACTTATTTGTCCTACATCTTTTTGACATACAGATGTGGGAAAACCACACAGATTCCACAGTTTATTCTGGATGATTCTCTGAATGGACCACCTGAGAAGGTGGCCAACATCATCTGTACCCAACCCCGACGAATCTCTGCCATCTCTGTTGCTGAGCGTGTTGCTAAAGAAAGGGCAGAAAGAGTGGGTCTGACCGTGGGATACCAGATCCGGTTAGAAAGTGTCAAGGTTTGTATGCTCTTCTTATTTCTTGATGACAGAAGTTTAAATTTTTCAAGTACAAAGAGCCATTGGTATCTGGATAGTCACGGGCAAGTTGGTATATATACTTCAACAGGGCTGAAGTACTTTTAGACATATTTTGGTTTAAACTGTTATTGAGCTATACTTAATTTCCTCTATAAAGACCTTCTGTTCTTTCTTGGCAGAAGTGATCTAGTAAGTGCTGCCTTATTCCTAAGACTGGGACTTAATCCATTTAATCANGGCTGAAGTACTTTTAGACATATTTTGGTTTAAACTGTTATTGAGCTATACTTAATTTCCTCTATAAAGACCTTCTGTTCTTTCTTGGCAGAAGTGATCTAGTAAGTGCTGCCTTATTCCTAAGACTGGGACTTAATCCATTTAATCAAATATAGAATGAATAAATTCAGAATTTGTTTCATCATTCACTGTTATCTTTATGTTTTATTATAATAATTTTTAAATGTTTTCTGTGAGTCCTAAAATTTTCATCTAAAGTGGTAAAGCTTTTGTTGTTATTGCCAGCAAGAAACTGTGCATTTAGTCTCTTGGTTTATATTAAATGGAACTGCTGGTGTGTTCAATATTCTTTATCCCTACCCATTAAAAATGGTCTTGCTGGGAAAGTGTTTCCTTTTTTCAAAAATTTCATTAACGTTTTCTGTGCCCTTTTATGCGTAAGTCCTCAGCCACCAGATTGTTATACTGCACCACAGGAGTGCTGCTGAGAAGGCTGGAGGGAGACACAGCTCTCCAGGGAGTCACCCATATCATTGTTGATGAAGTGCATGAGAGGACAGAAGAAAGGTAAAACAGCGTTTCCAAATGAGCACCACATACACAGAATGGAGACGAGGCTGAAAGAATTTTGTTCTGCTTCAAGTTCAGTTCCTTAGGGCTAGTAATGGTAGTTACCATATAGAAGGCCTAAGTTAAAGAAGAGGAACTGCTTTCCTGGTCTCCAGGGTCTGTGACACGGAAAATGCTAGGCAGCACATGTTCATCACCGGAAGGGGCATCCTGTTAGATGGACATCATCTCATAAGAGGCACCTTGCTGAGCTGGGCACTGTACTTAGCAGGAGTGTCATGTGTAATGCATGTTGCAGCGGATGGATTAGTCAGCATGTGCTTCCTTCTTTATTCATTTGGCCAGTCATTCAGTCCTAATGTGCTAAGTGCTAAGTTGCTTCAGTCATTTCCCACCCTTGGCAACCGCATGCACTGTAGCCTGGCAGTCTCCTCTGTCCATGAAATTCTTCAGGCAAGAATATTGGAGTGGGTTGCCATGCCCCTTTCCAAGGGGAATTTCACAACCCAGGGATCGAACCCATGTCTCTTACATCTCCTGCATTGACAGCCAGATTCTCTACCATTAGCACCACCTGGGAAGCCCGTTCAGTTCTGATATTCATTCCTATATTTATTCAGCCTGTATTAAGTGCCAGGTGGTGTATTAATTGCTTTAGATACTATAGTGAACAAACTCATGGTTCCCCTTCATCTCTTATGGTCTGCTAGGAAAAACAAATAATGAGCAGGTAAATAACTACAAATTAGAGTAAGTACCATAAAGGAATAAACAGGAAGCTGTGTTTGTGGGGAGAGAGCCTTGAGATAGTAAAGATGATGTCTCTGAAGAAATTACATTTAAATTAAAAACAGAAGTAGGGAAAGGAGTCTTATGAAACATAAGAGGGCAAGACAGACATTTGCAAAGGCTCTGCAGTAGCAGAGGGCTTCATGAGGTTAAAACCTAGGGGAAAGCCAGTGAAGCTGAAAGCATTTCAGTAGCGAAATGAGAGGAAAAGTGACAGCTTAAAAAAAAGGCAGGATGCTATGCACTATGAATAATAAAGCATTTGGATTTTACTTTAATGGAGTTAAGTCATTAAAGGCTTGAAATATAAAACAAAATTTCTCAATATTTTAAAAGGGAGGGCCATTAAATAGATGGCATTAATCATAATTTGTCATGTAGTTGCTGTTTTTCAGTCGCTAGGTTGTGTCCGACTCACTGCGACCCCATGGACTACAGCATGCCAGGCTCCCCTGTCCCTCACTGTCTCCTTGAGTTTGCTTAGATTCGTGTCCATTGAGTCAGTGATGCTCTCCAGCCATCTCATCCTCTGCCGCCCTTTTCTTTTGCCTTTAATCTTTCCCAGCATCAGGGTCTTTTCCAGTGAATTAGCTGTTCTCATCAGGTGGCCAAAGTATTGGAATTTCAGCTTCAGAATCAGTCCTTCCAATGAATTTTCGAGGTTGATTCCCTTTAGGATTGACTGATTTGATCTCCTTGCAGTCTAAGGGACTCTCAAGAATCTTCTCCAGCAACACAATTCAAAGGCATCAATTCTTCAGTGCTCAGCCTTTTTTATGGTCCATTGGTCAAATCCATACATGACTTCTGGAAAAACCAAAACTTTGACCATATGGACCTTTGTCAGCAAAGTGATGTCTTTGCTTTTTAACACACTGTCTAGGTTTGTCATAGCTTTTCTTCCAAGGAGCAGGCGTCTTTTAATTTAATGGTTGCAGTCACTGTCCACAGTGATTTTAGAGCCCAAGAACAGGAAATCTCACTGCTTCCAATTTTTCTCCATCTAGTTTCCATGAAGTGATGGGACTAGATGCCATGATCTTAGTTTTTTGAATGTTGAGTTTTAAGCCAGCTTTTTTATTCTCTTCTTTCAACCTCATTCAGACTTAAATTGAAGAAGGTAGGAAAAACCACAAGACCATTCAGGTATGACCTAAATCAAATCCTTTACAATTATACTGTGGAAATGACAAATAGATTCAAGGGACTAGATCTGATAGAGTGCCTGAAGAACTATGGATGGAGGTTCATGACATTGCACAGGAGGCAGTGATCAAGGCCATCCCCAAGAAAAAGAAATGCAAAAAGGTAAAATGGTTATCTGAGGAGCCCTTACAAGTAGCTGAGAAAAGAGAAGTGAAAGGCAAAGGGGAAAAGGAAAGATATACCCATTTGAGTACAGAGTGCCAAAGAATAGCAAGGAGAGATAAGAGAGACTTCCTCAGTGATCAGTGCAAAGAAATAGAGAAAAACAACGAATGGAAGAGACTAGAGATCTCTTCAAGAAAATTAGAGATACTAAGGGAACATTTCATGCAAAATGGGCACAATAAAGGACAGAAATGGTATGAACCTAACAGAAGCAGAAGATATTAAAAAGAGGTGGCAAGAATACACAAAACGATACAAAAAAGATCTTCATGACCCAGATAACCATGATGGTGTGATCACTCACCTAGAGCCAGACATCCTGGAATGCGAAGCCAAATGGACCTTAGGAAGTGTCACTATGAACAAAGCTAGGTGGTGATGGAATTCCAGTTGAGCTGTTTAAAATCCTAAAATATGATGCTGTGAAAATGCTGTGCTCAATATGCCAGCAAATTTGGAAAACTCAGCAGTGGCCACAGGACTGGGAAAGGTCAGTTTTCATTCCAATCCCAAAGAAAGGAAATGCCAAAGAATGTACAAAGTACCACACAATTGTACTCATCTCACACACTAGCAAAGTAATGCTTAAAATTCTCCAAGCCAGGCTTCAACAATACGTGAACCATGAACTTCTAGATGTTCAAGCTGGATTTAGAAAAGGCAGAGGAACCAGAGATCAAATTGCCAACATCTGTTGGATCATTGAAAAAGCAAGGGGATTCCAGAAAAACATCTGCTTTATTGAGTACCCCAAAGCCTTTGACTGTGTGGATCACAACAAACTGTGGAAAATTCTTCAAGAGATGGGAATACCCGACCACCTTACCTGCCTCCTGAGAAATCTCTATGCAGGTCAAGAAGCAAGAGTTAGAACTAGACATGGAACATCAGACTGGTTCCAAACTGGGAAAGGAGTACGTCAAGGCTGTATATTGTCACCCTGTTTATTTAACTTATATGCAGAAACGCATCATGAGAAACGCTGGGCAGGATTAAGCACAAACTGGAATCAAGATTGCTGGGAGAAATTTCAACAACAAACATGCAGGTGACACCAGCTTTATGGCAGAAAGCAAAGAACTAAAAAGCCTCTTGATAAAAGTGAGAGAGAGTGAAAAAGTTGGTTTAAAACTCAATATTCAGAAAACTAAGATCATGGCACCTGGTCCCATCACTTCATGGGAAATAAATGGGGAAACAGTGGAAACAGTGAGAGACTCTATTTTGGGGGGCTCTAACATCACTGCAGATGCTGACTGCAGTCATGAAATTAAGAGATGCTTGCTCCTTGGAAGAAAAGGTATGAGAAACCTAGGCAGCATATTAAAAAGCAAGAGACATTACTTTACCAACAGAGGTCCATCTAATCAAAGCTATGGTTTTTCCAGTAGTCAGGTATGGATATGAGAGTTGGACTATAAAGAAAGTTGAGTGCTGAAGAATGGATGCTTTTGAACTGTGGTGTTAGGGAAGACTCTTGAGAGACCCTTGGACTGCAAGGAGATCCACCCAGTCAATCCTAAAGGAAATCAGTCCTGAATATTCATTGGAAGGNGAAGTATCTGACACTAATTAAAGCATGATTTCTGAGAGGTGGAGTCCCAGCTTTCATACTTCTTAATTTTTTTTTTTAATAAAAGCTCAGTTTGCAGAGTTGGAGCAAAAGTGATGGGCCTTCCTCAATATCTGCACATAGTCCCTCACTGGGTGCTGCATTGATAAATGATCTTGAGGTTTCTGAGTTCTTCGCGTGGACTTGTGAATCTTGCTGCAGCAAGGCGATGAACAGCACAGACGCTGGAGCCACATTGCCTGGATTCAGACCCCACTTCAACTTCTCCTGGCTTCCTAGGCGCTTTGTCTGTAAAATAATAACACCCACCTCACAAAGCGGTGTGGAGATTAAATGGATTCATGTACATTAAAGGGTCTTCCCTAGTGGCTCAGAGGTTAAAGCATCTGCCTACAAAGGAAGAGAACTGGGTTCGATCCCTGGGTTGGGAAGATCCTCTGGAGAAGGAAATGGCGCTCCACTCCAGTATTCTTGCCTGGAAAATCCATGGATGGAGGAGCCTGGTTGGCTACAGTTCAAGGGTTGCAAAGTCGGACACAACTAAGCAACTTCACTTTCACTTTTTATTCATGTACATCTAGGACAGTCCCTTGCATGTGATAAATGTCATATAAACATTTGCTATTAGTATCATCTCAATGGTGTAACACTCAAGTGCCCCTTCTAGGGTCACCGCGGTCTCTCAGCTCCTCTCGAAAGCTTTCCCTTGATCCCTGATTGTCCCCAAAGTAGTACATCATAATCAAGACTGTCAGCAGAAGGAAAATTCAGCCTATTCCTTATAACTTATCCCCTGGTCTGGCTCTACTTTATCCATGTACACTGCCCACAAAAACTGCCTATTTCTTTTACTTTTTTTTAATTGAAGTATAGTTGATTTACAATGTTGTGTTTATTTCCGTTATACAGCAAAGTGATTCAGTTATATATACATTTTTTTNGGAGAATTTTGAGCATTCCTTTACTAGAGTGTGAGATGAGTGCGATTGTGTGGTAGTTTGAGCATTCTTTGGCATTGCCTTTCTTTGTGATTGGAATGAAAACTGACCTTTTCCAGTCCTGTGGCCACTGCTGAGTTTTCTCAATTTGCTGGCATATTGAGTGCAGCACCTTCATAGCATCATATTTCAGGATTTGAAATAGCTCAAAGATTATATAATTATATATTTGTGTTAGCTGTTATTATCATTCTGCCTTCAAGGAGTTTGCAGTACATGTGGATGTTAAGATGTGTGTTTAAGTTTGGTTCTATATAGAAGATGATAATGTCTGTTGGATGCCAGCAGATTGCTGATTTTTGGAAAGCCTTGCTTTCTCTTTCCTATTCCGTGTCCTTAAGATTCCCAGAGTTTTGTTCTTGCACTGTTTGTTCTCAGGCTTATTTCAGCTGTTGCTGCTGTGATTTCAGCTGTTGCTGCCGTGCCAAGAACTCCCAGATCAGTGTCTTCATTCCTAACCTCTGAACTCCGGAATGAAAATACCTGTCACATCTGACACCTTTATTTTTTTTTCCTTCTCTCTGCTCTTTCTGTGTCTAATAAGCCCCCTCCTAATTCTTTGTTTATTTAATGATGCAGTATTCTCAGGCTAACAACCCTAGATCAGTGGTTCTCAAACTTCATAGTGCAATATCATACTTAGGGAGCTGATTAAAGTTGTGTTGCGGGCTGTATCCCATTTCCACTGAATGTGAACCTCTGGGGAAATCATCCTTCATCTAGTTTCTCTATCTTTTTTCTCTCACTTTTCCAAACTCACTACCCCCCCCAAATTATCTTAAAGCAGATCCAAAAGCATTCCAGTGTGTTCTCCGCCAGAAGTAGGGCATGACGGAATCCTAGACTGGTAAGGAATAGCCCGTGAATGGGGCAGCAGCAGAGCAACATTGTGCTGAATGAGATGTGAAACAGGTGAATGTTGTCATTCCTCACCAACAGACCCAGATCCATATCCACACGTTCCTTTGTCGTCCTTGCTCAGGTATGTGTTGCAGGATGGGAGCCCATACGCCCGCTCCATGAAGCAGATGTCAAAGGAGAAGCTGAGGGCCAGGCGCAGCAGAACCGCATTTGAGGAGGTGGAGGAGGACCTGCGTCTCTCCCTGCACCTCCAGGATCAGGATTCTGTCAAAGATGCGGTACCAGATCAACAGTTAGATTTTAAACAGCTCCTTGCTCGCTATCAAGGTAATGTGCTTCCTGGGGGAATTTTACAGTTATGCCAAAGGTAACCAGAAAAAGAAAAATGTAGCTCTTGTTTCATAGTTATCTTGTCTTTAATTCATCAGAATAATAGAAAAATAACAGTTCTAATACATATTAAAGTCATTGTTATTTATATTTACCAGTGAGCTTTTTTCTGATTATAAAAGAAATGTGTTCATTATAGAAAAATGAGATGGTAAAACATAAATTATATTCTTGAATATTTTGTAACTCTGTAATTTTGCTGGACTGCAGTGAACTCTCCTATATCCTTTACCCTGATTCACCAGTTACTGACATTTTGCTTCATTTGCTCTGTGTTCATGTATCTATATTTTTCCTGAATGTTTTGAGGGTAAATTGCAGATATGATGTTCCTTAACCCCTAATATTTCAATATATATTTTCTAGGAACAAGGGCATCCTTTTATATAACAATAGGACATGGAAATTCCCTGGCAGTCCAGTGGTTAGGACTTAGCAGAACCGCTTCCAGGGCCGGATTCGATCCCTGGTCCTGGTTCCACGCCTGGTCAGGGAACTAAGATCCTGCAAGCTATGCGGTACAGCCGAAAGAAAAACCCCACAACAACAGGACATGGTCAAAATGAACACATTTAACACAGTGTGGTACTTCTGTTTAATCCATAGTCCAGATTCTCATTTTGTCAATTATTTCAATAATGTCCTTTATTGCTATTTTTTTTAATGGTACAGTATCCAACCCAGGATTACATACTGTATTCAGTCATCATGTGTCTTTAGTTTCTTTTGATCTGGAAAACTTTGCCAGCCTTTGTTTTCCTTTTATGATTTACATTTTTAAAGAGTTTTGGGCCAAGTATTTTGTAGAATGTCCCTCATTTGGATTTGTCTAGTGTTGCCTGATGGTTAATTTTAGGTTATGTGTTTTTGGTTAGAAAACCACAGAAATAATGTTGAACCTTGTTCTCAGTGCATCCTATCAGGAGGCATTATGGTGTTGGCTTGTCCCATTATTGGCAGTGTTAACTTTGACCAACTGGTTAGGACGATGCCTGTGTTTCGTCTCTGTGTAGTTGTTATTTATTCCCTTGGTAGTTGATGAGTCAGTTGTAGAGAGAGATTTGAAACTATTTAAATATCCTCAAAATTTCACCTACTAGTTTTAACATTATTCAGTGGGCCTGGAAAATGACCTAAAATGGGCCTAAAACATCTTTTTTTAGGGTCCACCCTGTGCTGAGTGCTTTGACCTGTGTTGTGAGGTACTCTCTCCTCCCGTGCTAGATCCCACCCATCTTTGTTCCTAGATAGCCTTCCATACATTCAGCTGGGCTGAATCCATAGAAATCATAAAGATAAATACTTTTGCTTTCTTTTTAAAGCCTAGATAGTCTCAGCTGCTTTTCCTATTCTCTTTTCCCTTGATTGCCATCCCAACTCTTCTTGGTCCTTCCAAAAAAAAAAAAAAACTGTTTACCTTTCAAGGTGTAAGGGCCTCAGATCCTTGCTACTTCTGTAGCAGAAAAGGCAAGTGAGTTTTCCTCTTCCTCCTTCCACCAGAGAATCAGTCCTGTGTGGGAAATGGTGATCATAAAGGAACTAGGGCAATAGCCATTTGTTCTGCTGTTCAGGAAGATTCACACAGCTCCCAAACATTTCACTTCATCTTCCCAACATCCTGGGAAGCTAGGTTAAGAGCATAGACTTGTATCTTACAGACCTGGACCTAACTCCCCAGGCTGTCATAAAACCAGTTAGATGCAAGTTCTTCATCCTCTCTAATGCTAGTTTCCTTGTCTATAAAATGTGGTTATTTAGGAGATTAAATAAGGCAATATAAATCAACAGCATAGGGCCCGGTCAGTCAGTGCAGATTTGTGATTCTGATGAGAATGACTCAAATATTTGTGTTCTTTCTGTACTTCATACCAGCTGACAGTTCCCATTTCCTTATTACATGAGTTAACAGGACTCTCTTTGGTTTCTCTTTTGAAATGCCAGAGTTTTCTTTAAGAATTATGACTGGATCTAAGTCACAGTCTTCCTAATGTCCAGCACAGGGACACAGAAGTTCCAAAAGTGCCTCTGAGAAATCTTTCTAAGGACTTGAGGTCGGGACCTTGGCTCTGCTGCTGTTTTCTGTGTGATGCTGGGCCGAGCTCTTAGCTTCTCTGTCTCCCTCTCCCTCTGAAACAGTGACTTCTATCTAGCTGATCTCAGTGCCTTCTTTCACCTTTCAGAAAATTAAGTGTTGTTCCTTAGCTCAATTTTTAAAACTTTTTCTAGTTGAAAGAGAATAACAAGTCTTTTAAAATATATAATTTATTAGTAAGCCCTGCTGAACTTTTTTAATTAAAAAAATATTTTTTGTTTCCCTTTTTTTTCAGTTAACTGGTTCTCCTTTTGGAAAAGTGTGGCTATTTGGAATCTTGGCAAATAAAAATGATTCCTGCTCTGCCTTCCACACCATCTACGTCTTTGCTTGTGTAGCTTTTTTCTTCCTTTGTTTGATTTTTTACTGACATTCGGTTCACTGTTAGAACAGCATTGTTTAAAAGTGGCTTTTGCCTCTCTTGAAGCTTTTCAGCAAAATATAGGAAGCTTCCCTTCCTTGATACCAACTACAGTTATTTTGCTGTGGTTAGATTGTGTTTCAGGTGATGGGTCATTAGGAAGACCTAAAGGAAAGGGCAGCTATCTTTGGAGAGTTAGTCCCCCTCAGTTTATGCTGTTCATTTGTTTGGTTTGGGGACTTTGTTTGGTTGTAGTTGGTGCATGTAAACTCTCAGTTGTGGCATGTGGGATGTAGTTCCCTGACCAGGGATGGAACCCAGGCTCCGTGCATTGGGAGTGCAGAGTCTTAGCCACTGGACCACGAGGGAAGTCCCTGCCGTTTGTTTTTAAAAGGAGCTGAGGCTTATAGTACAACATAAGGAACTATGTCTTTTACTAGGACTCACATGAATTAGAAGGAGATTGTAGACCCTTAACCTGAGGGTCTGTGGGTAGACTTCAGGGGTGTTGGTGAAGCCATTAAAATCACATGTATTTTTCAGGGAAGATTTCGTAACTTTTATGATTTTCTCAAAGGAATCTAAAAGTTAAGAATCACTGTTGTAAAAATGATGCTGTAAATGATGTTGTAAAAATGATGCTGTGGTCTGTGCGCTTTGATTTTTACAGTTACTGTTAGCTGGACTTTTGTCTGATATGACTCACAACTTGGTTAAATCTGGAAGGGTTTTCTGAAATACATTTGACTTTGAATCTTGTTTCTAGAACTTAAACTGTCAATAGATGCATGATAGATAAAGGGGGGAGGAAGGAAGACAGGAAAAGTTGCCTCTCTGGCCCTTTGAAGCAGGGCCTAGAGCCTGCTCTTCAGGTAACAGAGTGCTTCTAGTGAGCTTGTACTTTCTGAGAGACTGAAGGGAAAAAGTTCATTTCAGTGCATTCAGTGTGAACATCTGTGTTATTAAATCAAGATAGTTCCCAGGCATATTTTCTTCAATAAGGTATAAAACTATTAATATCTTTATTAATATCTTTATTATCTTTGCAGGAGTTAGCAAGTCAGTCATCAAAACAATGTCCATTATGGATTTTGAAAAGGTTAATCTTGAATTAATCGAGGCCTTGTTAGAGTGGATTGTGGATGGAAAGCACTCCTACCCTCCAGGTAACTGTGGCTTGTCTTAAGTATGAGCTGGCCAAGGGCAGGGACCCTCCTTCCTGACGCAGTGGGGTTTGTGGGGACAACCTGTCTTCCTGGAGCCCTCAGCCCAGTTTCCATCCCCAGTTGTTGTAAAGTTCCTTATTAGATTTTTCAGGGGGAAATTTTACCTTTTACCCACTTGAGTAAAAGGACGTTAACAATACGAAGTCCAAAAGGAAGAAGGCTGAAAAGAAGCCTAGGTACCTACATACTGAACACTCATGTGCCTCTGTGCATGCCTGCGCAATCACTCAGTCATGTCTGACTCTTTGCAACCCTTGAACCAGGCTCCTTTGTCTGTGGAATTTTCCCAGCAAGAATACTGGAGTGAGTTGCCATTTCCTCCTCCAGGGGGTCTTCCCAACCAAGGGATCAAACCCACATCTCTTGCATCTCCTTCATTGGCAGGCAGATGCTTTACCACTGCACCATCTGGGAGTCCCTGGCTAAATGGGAACCTAGTAATGAGTGTTTGAGTCACATGAAGACTAGACAGTTGGAGACCACAGGACCACGGGGTCAAGAGAACAGACGTTGGAGGATCTGTTAAACTTCCTGTTGTCTCCTCTGTAACCTTGGATGATAAAGCCCTTATCTTTCTATGCCTCAGGCTCCTTGTGGTAAAACAAAGACAATAATAAATCCTATTTTGAGGATTAAAAGAAACCATATATAAAACACTTAGCACAGTGCCTGGTATATAATTAATGCCCAGTAGCTACTGCCCCTAACAGTATTAAAATTATGCTAGTCTATTTATCATTGTTATTATTATGACTGTTATTACCCCTCCTCCTCCTGTTAATAACACAGGGCAATCTCTACTGTCACCTTGCTCACTGTCTTCTTTGTGGCCTTCTTACCTCATTTGTAGCCCCTTATCCCCAGGATGGATAAATCCCCAGATCTCATAACTGGATCTTTCACATGAGTCAGGTTTCCATCAAATGTCTTCTCTCCAGAGAAGTCTTCTCTGACCACCCTATCTGTTGTCTCTCCCTTCACTCTACCATAATACCCAAAAATGGGTTTCATTTTTATTACAATACTTTTAACACTATCCAGAATTGTAGTTCTGCTTACTATTGGTCTCCTTTCAGTTCAGTTCAGTTCAGTCGCTCAGTCGATTCCAACTCTTTGNAAGACTCTTGAGAGTCCCTTGGACTGCAAGGAGATCCAACCAGTCCATTCTGAAGATCAGCCCTGGGATTTCTTTGGAAGGAATGATGCTAAAGCTGAAACTCCAATACTTTGGCCACCTCATGCGAAGAGTTGACTCACTGGAAAAGACTCTGATGCTGGGAGGGACTCGGGGAAGGAGGAGAAGGGGATGACAGAGGATGAGATGGCTGGATGGCATCACTGACTCGATGGACGTAAGCTTGAGTGACCTCTGGGAGATGGTAATGGACAGGGAGGCCTGGCGTGCTGCGATTCATGGGGTCGCAGAGTTGAACATGACTGAGGAACTGAACTGAACTCAACAATTAAATGATCTTTGGGTTTTCTGAAATTTGTGAATTTCTATGTAACAGTTTTACTCTGTCTGCTGGTTTGTATAAGTGAAAACTGCCCTTCTGGGAATGAATGGACATGATATTCTTCATACTTGTCTGGTAAACCCATGAGTCCACTCTCCACTGAAGTAATTCATGTTTGTAGTCATTCTTGCCTTTGATGTGTCAGTGTCTCTGCTTAAATACTTTCTCCACTTATTTCAGGAAATGGCAAGCCTGAAACGACAGTTCACTGAACTGTTATCGGACATTGGCTTTGTTAAGGAGGGACTCCGAGCAAGGGAAATTGAGAAAAGGGCCCAAGGAGGAGGAGATGGTATATTGGATGCCACAGGAGAAGAGGTAAAGTGTGTGCAGTTAGCTCTTATTTCTCTTTAATGATCCTATACTTAGTTTATTACCTGAGGAATACCTGTAGGCCTTCTTCACTTAAGCCCTGGGAGCAATAGGTTAGTGGCATTCTTGATTTCCTTCTTTCCACAATTGTCAACTAACACTCATAAAAACAAAAGTTTTTCTGTTTCTTGTTGCTTTTGCTATTTTTGTTTTATTTACATTGATTTTGGTGAGTCCATCATAGATAGAACAGACTTTCCAATAATGTCTTCTTAATCAGACCAGCCTTTTTCAAACCAAGGATAGTTTTATATTTAACTATAGGAAGAACAATTCAAGGTGAACCTGATGTCACTCTCAGTGAAGTTAATACTTTCTAGAAATTGTGAACATCTCATAAACCCGAATCTTTCTCTCCACTGATCCTTAGGAACATTGGCTTTATAACTGCTTTGCAGAGATCTTGAAAGTAATTGTGGGCTTCTTGGAATGGGTCCTGTGTGAATGTAGTCTAGTAGACTGCTTTCTTAGAAATAATTTTTCACATGCTTTTAAGATAGAAGTCAAAAGAAATATAATAGTAAATTCCAAGGCACAGACGGAAATAGCCACATTATTTATAAAATTAACACTGTATTTCTCTCACAGGCAAACTCAAATGCTGAGAACCCCAAGTTGATATCAGCAATGCTGTGTGCTGCTCTGTATCCAAATGTAGTGCAGGTAACAGAATGTTTTCCTGGTCCTCCCACTTCTTGTTTGTTTGATTTGTGGCCAAGAGACGTAAGTTAAGACACTCACATTAATCATCTAAAGAGACACACACACACACAGCCTTTTAAACTTAGTTTATATTTCCAATCCTTCCATTCCCCAAATGTGTTTAGACATAGAATCAAGAACACATTCATTATATAAAATAAGGTGCCTTTTTAATCTTTCTGACATGACATTCCAGAAATCAAAATGAACATAAATGTCACTGTCAGCCAGTTTGTGCATAACTAACCTAGGGTTAGGCTGAAATTTGATTCTACTACAACTCCCATTATTCCCTCTCAGTTCAGTTCAGTCGCTCAGTCGTGTCCGACTCTTTGTGATCCCATGAATCGCAGCACACCAGGCCTCACTGTCCATCACCAACTCCCGGAGTTCACTCAAATTCATGTCCATCGAGACAGTGATGCCATCCAGCCATCTCATCCTCTGTCATCCCCGTCTCCTCCTGCCCCCAATCATTCTCAGCATCAAAGTCTTTTCCAATGAGTCAACTCTTCGCATGAGGTGGCCAAAGTACTGGAGTTTCAGCTTCAGCATCATTATGCCCTCTACTCTGGACTAAAGTTAGATAAGAGCAAAATCAAGTCAGTGCTTTGCCATGAGACATCTGTGATCTCTTCTGAAAACCATACCTGAATGGACTGTTGGACTTAGGGTTTGATCATCTCGTCCCTGTCAAACTTAGAATGTGAATTTGTCAGAGTACTGAAGCACTTCTCATAACTTTTTGTTATATACTTAGTTGACATCTGTTGATTCATTCTTTTGAAACCATTTGCAACTTCTCCAAATGATTTTTTTTTTTTAAGTAAAAGCAATGGAGACAATTAAAAAATCAGGGGTGGATGGGATGAATAAGCCCAACACAGAAGATTTTTAGGGCAGTAAAAATACTATGCGTGATACCATAACGATAGATACGTACGACACTTGTCCAAACCCTTGGAATATACAACAACAAGAGTGAACCCTAACATAAATGGTGGGCTTTAGGTAATTGTGATTTGATAATTTTTTTAATGAATGTTTCTACTCTTGGTAAGAGTATAAGTTGATAGACCCTTTCTAGATAGTAGTTTCATTTCTAAGGATTTATTATGAGAAAATAATTGCATATTTATGTAAAGATACAGCTAGGAGAATGTTTGCAATTATAAACAGCACTAGAATGAATGGTCTAAAACTCCAATAATAGGGAATTTATTGGTTAGATTATTATATGTTATTACAGTGAGGTGCTAATTTAGAATTATGTTTTAGGAAAATATAGAAAATGATCCTATATTAGTTTTGGTATATATTTTCTATTTTGTTTGTCTCCATTTCTATATTATGAAGATTAATAGAAAACTAAAGTGTTTCTCAAATATTTTTATTTCTTAATCATGAGATTAGAAGAGATTTTTCCTAGTATAAACATATTTTGTATTGAAGTATAGTTGATTAACAGTATTGTGTTAGTTTTAGGTGTAGAACAGGGATTCAGTTATATATATATTTTTAGACTATTTTCCATTATATGTTGTTATAAGATACTGAATATTGTTCCCTGTGTTACACAGTACAGTTACTTTCTACAGTAAGTATGGGGGTGTGTGTGTGCACATAAGCTTTTCAGTTGCTTCAAGTGAAACAGTCTATTCATTCATAGAGGTTT
>SJYV01012506.1:79216-184683 GCA_006410875.1 Neotragus pygmaeus | reverse complement strand
GATCCCATGAATCGCAGCACACCAGGCCTCACTGTCCATCACCAACTCCCGGAGTTCACTCAAATTCATGTCCATCGAGACAGTGATGCCATCCAGCCATCTCATCCTCTGTCATCCCCGTCTCCTCCTGCCCCCAATCATTCTCAGCATCAAAGTCTTTTCCAATGAGTCAACTCTTCGCATGAGGTGGCCAAAGTACTGGAGTTTCAGCTTCAGCATCATTATGCCCTCTACTCTGGACTAAAGTTAGATAAGAGCAAAATCAAGTCAGTGCTTTGCCATGAGACATCTGTGATCTCTTCTGAAAACCATACCTGAATGGACTGTTGGACTTAGGGTTTGATCATCTCGTCCCTGTCAAACTTAGAATGTGAATTTGTCAGAGTACTGAAGCACTTCTCATAACTTTTTGTTATATACTTAGTTGACATCTGTTGATTCATTCTTTTGAAACCATTTGCAACTTCTCCAAATGATTTTTTTTTTTTAAGTAAAAGCAATGGAGACAATTAAAAAATCAGGGGTGGATGGGATGAATAAGCCCAACACAGAAGATTTTTAGGGCAGTAAAAATACTATGCGTGATACCATAACGATAGATACGTATGACACTTGTCCAAACCCTTGGAATATACAACAAGAGTGAACCCTAACATAAACGGTGGGCTTTAGGTAATTGTGATTTGATAATTTTTTTAATGAATGTTTCTACTCTTGGTAAGAGTATAAGTTGATAGACCCTTTCTAGATAGTAGTTTCATTTCTAAGGATTTATTATGAGAAAATAATTGCATATTTATGTAAAGATACAGCTAGGAGAATGTTTGCAATTATAAACAGCACTAGAATGAATGGTCTAAAACTCCAATAATAGGGAATTTATTGGTTAGATTATTATATGTTATTACAGTGAGGTGCTAATTTAGAATTATGTTTTAGGAAAATATAGAAAATGATCCTATATTAGTTTTGGTATATATTTTCTATTTTGTTTGTCTCCATTTCTATATTATGAAGATTAATAGAAAACTAAAGTGTTTCTCAAATATTTTTATTTCTTAATCATGAGATTAGAAGAGATTTTTCCTAGTATAAACATATTTTGTATTGAAGTATAGTTGATTAACAGTATTGTGTTAGTTTTAGGTGTAGAACAGGGATTCAGTTATATATATATTTTTAGACTATTTTCCATTATATGTTGTTATAAGATACTGAATATTGTTCCCTGTGTTACACAGTACAGTTACTTTCTACAGTAAGTATGGGGGTGTGTGTGTGCACATAAGCTTTTCAGTTGCTTCAAGTGAAACAGTCTATTCATTCATAGAGGTTTGTTTTTTTTTTTTTCACTGTTTTGAAAAAATCATTTGGAAGTACTGGACTGGTGTTGGAGGTGTCAGCGGATTCCTGGCCAGTGTTGTAGCAGGATCTCTCTTCCCGATACTCAGTGCCCACCTGAAACATCAGCGTGGTCTCTCCCCCATGTGGCTGGTGTGTAGTATAGTCACCCAGGACTACTGCAGTTATATCCACACTTCTTCATGGTTAAAAAAAGAATGCTTATACTGCTTTCAAAAGGAAACTAAGAGAGAGGGAAGACGCAGCAAAGGCATTCAAACAAGATTGGTTTTGTGTCGGGATATACCCTACAATGGAAATACATATATATTTTTTTCTTATAACTATGTATTGTTTAGGTGAAGAGCCCAGAGGGGAAATTTCAGAAGACCAGTACTGGAGCTGTCAGAATGCAGCCAAAATCAGATGAGTTGAAGTTTGTCACCAAGAACGATGGATACGTACACATTCACCCTTCATCGGTGAACTATCAGGTCAGGATGGCTGGGTAAACTTACAGTCAGGTTCCACATCCACAGATTCAACCAACACAGATTGTGTAGTACTGTAGTATTAGCTACTGAAAAGATCCAAATCTAAATGGACCACATGGTTCAAAGCCTTTTTTCTCAAGGGTCAGCTGTTTTTACATGTCCTGGGGTGAGAGTCCCTTAATTCACTCAAACCTTGTTCCATCACTTGCTGTCCTTAGGTGCTGACTTGGGGAAGGTTAAATAAGCACAGATGTGCTAGAAATTGAACTATTAAGCCTGCTTTCAGATACAAAATTGTTTCTTTGCAGAAGTGACTTAAAAGGTTGTGATGTAATCCTTTGCCTCCATCTGTGCCTTAAGAGGCCTTGACTTATACTCTGATCCAGGCTTCTCAGCTCTCACTCTTCAGCCTCTTGCTGGACGCCTTCTACTCCCATCACTCCACTAAATTCATCAGAAGTCGTGAATAATTTGCAAGCTGTCAAATCTTGGGAACAAATTTCTGGCTTCTCATCATTCTTGACTCATGTAGTATATGACACTGCTGACCTCCCTACCTCGTGGCACTATCTTTAATGTGTTTTTCTTCTGAAATATCACTTCTGTTGCTCTGATCATCCCCTTCCAGCTCCTTTACTAGATTCTCCTCCCTTGCTCTAAAATCATGGTTCTGTCCCTGTCCTTACGTTCTTACTGCAGGGCACAGAATCTTCCTGAACCACGGGAGCACACCATCGTAGTTCTAACTGCCACCTACATTTTGACACAGACTCCAGATCTCTCTCATCCTTGGTTTCTTCTCTGAGTTCTTGCTAGAAATCACCATCTGGGTGCCTTCTTGTTGCCTCAAACTCAAAAGCTGAAAAACCAAACTCATTATCTCTGAATTCACTGCTCTCTGTTCTCTCTCTTGGTGAAATGGTACCAAATCAGAACCCCGGAGTCACATAAACCTGCTTCTTTTCTCCCGATGCTAATCTAATTGGTCACCAGGTCCTAATGATTCCACCTTTTTGATGAATCTCAGATTTGCCCACTTCTCTTGTCCCTCCTGCCATTTCCTCAGTTCAGACCCCAGATATCTGTCTCTTGCCTGAAGTACTAATCTTACGTCTGGTGCTCGCTCTAGCCCTTTATACTACTGCTTCCAGAGTCACCTTTACAAAGCACATCTCTGAGCATGTCATGAGTGTTAGTCACTCAGTCATGTCCACCTCTTTGCGGCCCCTTGGACCACAGGCTCTTAGCCCACCAGGCCCCTCCATCCATGGGATTCTCCAGGCAAGAGTAACGGAGTGGGCTGCCATTCCCTTCTCCAGGGGTCTTTTGAACCCCAGGTCTCCTGCACTGCAAGCAGATGCTTTACTGTCTGAGTCACCAGGGAAGCCCACCTTTACAAAACACACCTCTGTTTGTGTCATACCGTTGTTAGTCGCTTTGTATGTGGAGCCTGCTGTAAACTCTCCTATAACCTTTCACGACCATGTCCCCCGCCCCAGCTCCCTCCTCTGTCATGCTCCAAGCCACACCAGGCTACCGACAGCATCTCCCAGTGCCATGACACAGGACGCACTGCTCCCTGTGCCTGGAGTGGCATTCTCATTCCCCAGCAGGCTCCTACTTACCCTTCAAGCCCAGTGCTCCTCTCCAAGTGGCTCATTACTCCTGTTCCACCACTGTATAGTATGCGTTTTACTACTGTTGCATTTATCACATTCTTTTATGGTTTATGGTATGTCTCATTCATAGACTTTTGAAATTCCTGAAGACAGGAATTGAATTTTACTCATTTCCACATTCTCAATGTCTAGCACAGTGCCTCGCCAGCATGAAGGCAGATGTTCAACAAAGCCTCATCTCGATAAAGAGATGGAGGAAAAGAGAATGAAGAGAGTTTGAAGTGTGAGGGCTGGTCAACCCCTAGAACTACTAAGTGAAGTGTCAACAAAGCATGAAAAACACCTCCTTAAGCTCAGAAGAGTCTGAGGACTGGGAGATCATCTGCCCTCTCCATTGCACGTGTACTTAGCAACTAGGCACCCAAGTTATCTCCACCCCTCTCCTCAGTTTACCATGACAGTTCTGCAGTAAATCTAAGGCATCCGTGCGTCCGTCAGTACCTGCCACCCTCTATGTGCCAGGCACTATTGTAGGCCATGGAGGACAGCAGATGAGCTAGGGAGACACGGTCTCTGCCCTCGGGGAGCTTACATTCCAGAGGGGAAGACAGGCAAGAAATAAGTAAACAGTCTCAGGTGAAGGACAGATGTTAGAAAATAAAACCATAAGAGACTGAGAGTGACAGGAGAGGGTTTGTTTGTTTTTTTTAACTATAGTTGAAATTAACACAATGTTGTAAATCAGGTATATAGCTTCAGATTCATTTCTGTTATAGGTTACTACATATATTGACTATAGTTCCCTGTGCTATACAGTAAATCCTTGTTTATCGTTTATATACAGTGGTATCTATTAATCTCATATTCCTAATTTACCCCTCCCCCTCCCACGAGGGGCTGTTTTACATAGTGTGGTAAGGGAAGAACTCTGAGGAAAAAAATTGGACGGGTCTTAAATGAAGTAAAAGGCAAGTCATGCAAGTATCTAAAAAGAAAACTTCTAAGCCAGGGAAATAAGTGCAAAGACCATGAGATGAGGGCACATTTGGTGTGTTCCGGCAAATGCAAGAAGGCAACCAGTGCAAATGAGGGGGAAGGTCAGGGGCGGCGGTGACAGAAGAGTTGAGATAAGCAGACAGGAGTCAGGTCATGCGGGACCTTCTAATCCACAGTAAAGATCTGAGATTTTATCCTTGGGAAATCTCTGGAGGGTTTTGAGCCCTAACTGGTTTTTAAAAGATCACTGTGGCCACCGTATGGAAAAGAAATTGTGAGGATGCAAAGGGGCAAGTACGTAGGAAGCCACTGCAGTGGTCTGTGTGAGATGATGGTTTGTATGAGGTGGTAGCTGTAGAAGTGGAGGGGCTATGTCAGTTCATTGTGTGTTTTGAAATAGAACCCTCAGGACTTAGTGATGATAGAGTGAGGGAGAGAAAGCAATCAAGGATGCTTCTAAATGTGGGGCTTGAGCAACTAGGTGAATGGGAGTCTCACTTACTGAGATAGTGAACTCGACAAGCATGGGAAAATGGAAAGTTCCCTTGAACGTAAGTCCAAGATATTTGTTAGCTGTCCCGGTGCAGTAGCTGTAAGTACAAGGCTAGAGTTCAGGGGAAGGTACAGGCTGAAGGTCATCGGGGGAGTCACTGGACAGGTGACAGGTAAATCCCTGGGACTGGTGGGATTCTGCTTATGTTGCCAGTGACATCACTGTCATGTTCCAGGTCAGACACTTTGACAGTCCCTACCTGGTGTACCACGAGAAGATCAAAACTAGTCGTGTGTTCATCCGAGACTGCAGCATGGTGTCTGTGTACCCACTGGTCTTGTTTGGAGGAGGCCAAGTGAATGTGCAGCTCCAAAAGGGAGAGTTTGTGGTTTCCCTGGATGATGGCTGGATCCGCTTTGCAGCTGCTTCCCATCAGGTAAGGGGTCAGGGGCTCTGATAATATGAAATACAGGGCATTCCTTCAGGGAAGAAGGACAGCAGAGCTGTGTTAGAGTGAATGATGCATGTGCAGGGGACACTGAGCAAGACTGAGGCTGAAGTAAGGCCAGGGGTGGAGCTGCAGTAAGGGCTGAAGAAGCGCACTGGGAGGGAAAGCCCAGGACAGAAGCTGTGAGTGAGGCACTGGAGCTTTCTGTCATAGAAATGTAGATTCAGAGAAAACACAGGTGAGCAGAAGTAAAAACTACCCTGATTCTGCAGCCACCATTAAAAAAATAATAAAGATAATGGGTCTAAAGGTTTTTATTCTCAGGTCTCAAATTATTCAGTATATGGAGTCTCTAGAAAACATTTAAGGGAGAGTATATTCAAGTAAAGATTTTAACATTTGTATCTGTTGGAAATCTTCTAATCTTCTATTGCGGGGGGCAGAAATACCAATTCAAACATTACAGTGAAATACACCAATGAATTCCCTTTAAAGTCTAAAGCAGCACTGTCTAGGAGAAATATACGTAGCACATACCTAAGAATTTTTCTAGTAGCCACATTTAAAAAAATAAATAGGTGAAATTAATTTTAATGTATTTACATAGCACAATTTTAATATATTTTATATAGCATAAAACATTTAAAAGTTTTAATTGTATCATGTAATCAGTATAAAAAATTGAGATTTTTATATTCTTTTCATACTAAGTCTTCAAAATCTGGTGTGTATTTTATAGTCAGAGTACATCTCAGTTAAGACCAGGCACATTTTATGTGTCATGAGATTAGCCACATGGGACAGTACAGGTCAGGAGGGCCAGACAGGGTTGGTTTGATTCAACTGCTTAATGACAAAAGCCTGCCTGGTGTAGGATGGCTGTAGCTCTTGCATGTCCATGCAGCACATATGGCCCCAAAGTGGAGACAGAACGCTGCTTTCCTGAAAGCACACCTCTTCTTCTAAACCGGTTCCTGTCACTGAAGAATGTCACGGCCTCTAAGGCCTGGATCCCCTGAACCATTCACTCTGGTGCATGGCATGAGCCGATTAGATCAGAGAGGCTACTCCAAGGTTGCCACACAGTGGAGGAAGAGCCAGACAGACGTTGGCAAGACACCCACAGTGCCACTACGTCAGCACAAGCAATGTGGTGCTATCTCCCACCCCACCTCCTCACCAACGAAAGCATAAAAATTCCAAAGTTAAAGGGATTTTTTGCTTTAATGTCTGCCATTTTAAATTCTCCATTTTCCTGCTTCTCCTCTCAGAGCTAATTGTAAAAGCTGGCCAAGCTTTAACATGCAGAACACTGCGTAAAAGCTGTTTCTGGACTTAATCTTTTCTTTAAGTGAAATGTGACAGAGGAGCCTTTTTATAATGGTCCCGTTAGTACACTACAGAGCTGTATGTACCTATAATTGCATCAGGAAACTTTAGAAGCACTTTTAGAGGGAAGAAAAAAAAGCATTTCGTTCTCCCCCCATGGAATTAATAGCAGAGACCTAGAACAATGGTCATCACAACTGGAGAATTTCCTTTAACCACCTTTCCTCCCCTGGTGGTCCAAGCACTGCTTACATCGCAACTTTCATTTTAGGTGGCTGAATTAGTAAAGGAACTTCGCTGTGAACTTGACCAGCTCCTCCAGGATAAGATAAAAAACCCAAGCATAGATCTGTGCACCTGTCCTCGAGGGTCAAGGATCATCAGCATGATCGTGAAACTTGTCACCACCCAGTAGAGACCTGTCGCGGAGAGCGCCCCCTCCTCACCCGCTTGCTTAGCTGGGAACTTCTACATCCAGCTGCAGCGCGCGAGGGCCGCCCTGGGGAAGGAGCCCGGGGCAGGCTCTGCTGCGTCAGCTGCGGCCACACACACCTTTAGGGACGTTTTCCAGACTGAGTGTTGCCAACCAAGCAGTGGGCACTCCTGCCTGGCACAGTTTGGAGTGTCAGTGTGAGACAGCTTAAAAACCAACCTGCCTGTTGTTTTTTTTCCTCTCTGACTGCCCTGGAATGAATGAAATGCATCTGATAACACAAGTGAACGTTTAATACAGTGGTTTTAATCTCTGTTTTTTTCCTGCTTTTTATTAGAGTGAGATGAGGGGCATGAGGAGAAATACCAGTTGTTTTTTTCTGTCATAAAAGCTCAACTGAGAGAAATCAGAATAGAGAAGGGAAAAAATCATGTGAGCAACAAAAATTAAAACTTCATTTTCAGCCATAGGTCATTATGTAAACTTCATTTGTGAGGGGTTTATTTTTACTCATTAAAATTCAGCTTAAAAAAAGTTGAGTTCTTATTTGTTATTAAAATGTGAACTGGTTTTATCAGTAACACTCTTATTCTTAAAAGCAGAACAACCTGGGTGTTTTCATCCTCTTTTGGGTTTTCCATTTATGAGTCTTACTCTGTCTTTTGAACTCGCCCGGGACTAAGGGCCACATTTCACGTTACCCGAAGGGGAATTTTAGTGGTATTCTCAGAACATAGTTGGCATGGTTCAGGTTCATGGAGAAAGCTGCCATGCTAGTGTCAAATTTCCAGCCATAAAAATGCCTTCTATGAGAGTGCTTACTTTCAGTCACCACTTAGGTTAATGCGGCACTCACATTTTGGAAAAAACATGAATACATTTACCTTGGCTAGATAGTTTTCAGTGTCCAAGAAGAATTCCAGAAAAATGAATGGAAGACGTATTCTTGTATGTGTAGCTCTCAGGTAGAGAGTTTCCCACTACAGATAGAATTCACACTAACTCAACAAAAGCACCTCAGTGAAGGATGTTCACCTTTCAAGCTATTACAGTTTCCAGGAAACCTCCTAGACTGTTCAGATGGTCACATATATCAGTGGTCCCCAACCTTTTTGGCATTAGGGACCAGTTTGATGGAAGACAATTTTTCCACGGACTTGAGTAGAAGGGAATGGTTTGGGGATGATTCAAGCATATCAGCCCCACTTAGGTCATCAGGCATTAAAGCCCAGAGGTTAGGGGCCCTGGCATATATGATATCACTTATGTATAATCTAAAAAAAATAAGTGATTCAAACAAACTTATTTACAAAACACTCACAGGCATAGAAAACTTATCAAAGGGTATTGCAGGGTGGGAGGTAGAGAGATGGGAAAAATTAGGAGTTTGGGATTAACATGTAAATACTACTATGTATAAAATAGGTTAACAAGGAACTGCTGTATGGCACAGGGAACTATATTCAATATCTTGTAATAAAAAGAATGAAAAAGTATATTCAATATATGTATAACTGAATCACTTTGCTGTACATTTGAAATATTTTAAATTAACTATATTAAAAATTAATTATATCAATTAAAAAAAAACATAAATCCTATCAATCTGTAGATGTGCCAGACTGAAAAAGTTTGGAATGCCTTGACTGTAGGCATTCATAAGAAAATCCTCACCCCAAACTAAATTTAAGATCATTGCAATTTTGAAATAAATGAAATTGGATTCTTTGTGATTCAAGTCAGAATGCAGTAGTATTTCAAGGTGAAACTGGATTTCCAAGCACTAATAAGATGGTCAGCTTTTAACATTAATTTTATGGAGAAGTCTGTAAATGATTTCTCAAATATTTGTTTTATAGGAATCTAGTTAGGGAACAATATTAAATGAAGTTCTCGCTACAGAATTAGCCCACACTGCTGTTTTGTCCAACATGCAACTGGGAAGTTCTCAGGAAATGAAAATAACTCAACACTTAGGGAGGTGGTCAAGTTGATAAAACATTAGCTTTGTCTTCTTCCTTCTGGAGCTCCATATCTGAATGTTAAAACTCAAACTCCCTGACAAGTAATGAACTTTAGTCTGTATCCTCCCCATTGTGTTATCTGAGCAGTTTACTGTATCAAAGCATGCAGACTCTGGATCTGTAGGCATGAAAATTTTTTCTGTTTCTAGGCAATGGTATGAATGTGTCCCTGAGAGGTTGTCATAAAATAAGACCTTATGAAAGTGAGATAGGCTGGGGTCTGGGGCTCTTTGCCTTAGTGCTTGCACCTAGGCAAACGTCTCCTGGAGCAACAAAGTAACAAAATATATATATATGTAAGGGACTAAAAATAACTGCATAAATGGGCAGTGGTGCAACTTATGAACAAGATACAAAAAGAGCAAAAACCCACACAGCACTGCCCAGGATGTGGGCAGACCACCTTTGCCATCCCTCTTGCCTAACCCCGCATCCACCTCTGCCCTCACCCTGTTTAAGGAACCAGCGCACCCCTCCTCAGGGAGTGAGCAAGGGAACCTACTTGTTTCTATTCCCTCCTGCTGCAGTAGGAGTCCCCAAAAGCCTTGCCCAAGTTTGGCCTTTTGTCAACTTCTACTGATTAAGGAGGCCAAGAACCCAAGTCAGTAACAAAAGTACTTTGTAAAATTAATATACAGCAAATGTAAGCAAATTGGGACTGAGGGGTGTTTTCAGATGCAGCCCAGGCTGGCTCTAAGGGGACAGCACTCTGTTGTGGTCTCAGTTGCTGGACTGAGAGCTAATGAGCCTGGGCTTCACACTCTGAGGGTATCTTGTGGGTTTCACTCACTTGCTACATAAATAATGGATTCCTGGGAGTTCCCAGGGATAGGAGAGTATGGTCACACTGCCATTACTATGCCTGAACAAGCCTAGGCAGAAGCTGCCTCTTTCCTCCTAAATCATGCTAGAATTAAGCATAATTCCTAGGGTTTATTTTCCCCAAAATGCAGGGAGATATTTGCTTAATATGTACAAGGTGAGCTATATTGTTTTCAGAAATTAGAGCTTGACTGTGAATCTGTGTCAGTCAATATTTCAGTGCCATGGTACAGAGTGCCTTAAACAATGAGTACAATTTTTTATCACTGCAATAGTTTCAGATCCTTCTAGAGTGACAGGCTTCTTCCACAATGGGTCATTAACACGGAGAAACTTTCTCTTGCCATTTCTAAGTTACCACTCAAAAGGTATATCAAAGACTAGTCTTAAATATGACTAGCAGCCAATCACTGACCCTTAAGGTGCTTTAAAATCTGTTTTCATAACTTGTTGCACCAAAGAGCAGAAAAAGAGTTGTTTTGGGGAACTGAAGCTCTGTGTATGAACCATTAGGAAAGAATAGAATCAGTGTTTCATAAATACATAAGACAGCAGCCTAAATTTGAACTTTCCCCCACAGTTTGGCCTCTTTGCCCCATCCATGCCCAACTTGAGCCACCCAGCTCTACTCCCAAATCAGTTCTAACCAGCTGCTTGGTGAACAAGCCAGAAAACAGCACCCCAATGAGATAGCTGGGAAGAGGACACCTTGGAATCAATAGACTGGGTTTTTTCACCTCCATTTCAGTGTTTTAGGAAAGAAACAAATGGCAGCAAAAGCCAGCATAAGAGGGGTTTGGAAAAGCAACTACTCAGGGGTGGCTTTGGAAATTCAGCCCAATCCCATAACTACCAACAGTGAGAAGCAGTATTTAGGATGATGACCCTGACATGTTACAATATTGCTTAAAATGGTAAAGCATATAATAATTTAACATTTCAACAGAAGCATTTCAAAACAGTTTGAATAAGTGTTTAAAAATTATTCCTTATGTAGAAAATGAAGTTCCTGCTGCCTCCCTCCAACCTAGCTGTTACCAAAAATGACCTGAAGGAGTTAATTTTCCTTTTCAATGATTTTAATCAAGAAACTACCCTTGCCTGTTTTTTCTAAAACAATTAAAAGACAAGCTAACTTAACCAAAAAGACTCATTTACTTCATGAGTAAATTACTNCCACCATCTTGGGTGGCCCCACACGATGCTGGGAAAGATTGAGGGCAGGAGGAGAAGGGGATGACAGAGGATGAGATGGCTGGATGGCATCACTGACTCAATGGACATGGATTTGGGATTGGGAGTTTGTGATGGACAGGGAGGCCTGGAATGGTGTGGTTCATGGGGTCGCAAAGAGTTGGACAGAGTTGGACATGATTAAGTGACTGAAATGAACTGAACTGAATTGAAAGGGCAATGCCAGAAAATGTTCAACTGAGCTCATTTTAAAAACTGAGTAAATTTTACATTTTACATTTACATTTTACATATTGAGTATGTTTATACTCAAAATCTTTCAAACTAGGCTTCAGCAATACTTGAACCAAGAACTTCCAGATGTACAGGCTGGATTTAGAAATGGCAGAGGAACCAGAGATCAAACTGCCAACATTCATTGGATCATAGTAAAAGCAAGGGAATTCCAGAAAAACATCTACTTCATTGACTACATGAAAGCCTTTCACTGTGTGGATCACAACAAACTGTGGAAAATTCTTCAAGAGATAGGAATACCAGACCACCTTACCCATCTCCTGAAAAACTTGTATGCGGGTCAAGAAGCAACAGTTAGAACTGGACATGGAACTATGAACTAGTTCAAAATTGGGAAAGTAGTACGTCAAGGTTGTATACTGTCACCCTACTTATTTAACTTCTATGCAGAGTACATCATGTGAAATGCCAGACTGAATAACTCACAAGCTGGAATCAAGATTGCTGGGGGAGATATCAACAACCTCAGATATGCAGATGACACCACCCTTATGGCAGAAAGTGAAGAGGAACTAAAGAGCCTNGAGAGTGTTTTGCCTATGTTCTCCTCTAGGAGTTTTATAGTTTCTGGTCTTACATTTAGGTCTTTAATCCATTTTGAGTTTATTTTTGTGTGTGGTGTTAGAAAGTGATCTAGTTTCATTTTTTTACAAGTGGTTGACCAGTTTTCCCAGCACCACTTATTAAAGAGATTGTCTTTACTCCATTGTGTATTCTTGCCTCCTTTGTCGAAGATAAGGTGTCCATAGGTGTGTGGATTTATCTCTGGGCTTTCTATTTTGTTCCACTGATCTATATTTCTGTCTTTGTGCCAGTACCATACTGTCTTAATGACTGTGGCTTTGTAGTAGAGCCTGAAGTCAGGCAAGTTAAAAATTTTTAAGTCATTTATTTTGAAAATGTGAAAAGTCAAGACACGCTTTTTGAATATATAGTTAATATAATTGCATGTGATACTAACACTGCTAACACTATCCAGTGCAAAAGTTAAGTTTTCGTACTTAGGTCCGTCCATATTAAGGTGTTTAAAACATGAACACATGCACCCTTATCTTCTATTATTTGAACAGAGTCCAATCTAGTAGACTTTGGCCAGTAAGCTAAAACACAAATTGGGTTAATAAAAGGGGGGATGGGAGTATACAGCACTACAGGTGTATGATTGTAAAATGTTTAAATCTAACATGAAGCCTAACCAGAACTATAATTTCTATGTTCAGTAATCCACCTCCCATAGTTTGAACCAGAAAGAAAAAATCAGTTTTGTTTTAGGACTTGATTATTAGGATGATTATTCAGTCTAGTCACTAAGATGACTAGACTGAATGTCAAAAACGTGTTGTGTACTTTAAAAGACAGATGTCTTTACAGTCAGAGGCTGTGCTATACCATGGGCACCAAGGGACTACCCATGTGAGGGAACTAATCCACTAATTATAGACCCAGCATAAAACAGCTTGTAATGAGATATTTTTCTTAATGCCACTCTTCTATCTCTGAAATTCACCTGTGCTCTTTCCCATTTAAACTCCAGCTGTCCCCATTACTTCTAGCCCATAAATCTTTATACCATCCTTTTCTACTGTAAGCATGGCTAAGACGATTAATCGAAGCATGCAATCTGATTAGTTAACAAGAAGGCCGATTGTCCACTTTATAACTAACGTGCTATGTGGCTAATTTGAAACCCATACTGGGGTTACAGAAATTCCTCTCACATTTATACTCATAATTTCAATATAACCAATTTATTTTAATCAGGTACTGTGGAATGTAAAATGGTGCAGCCACGTTGGGAAATAGTGTGACACTTTCCTAAAACGTTAGTTGTCATGTAACCTAGCAACTCTACTCCTAGGTATTTCACCCAAGAAATATGAAAATACATGCCCACACAAAGACTTGCCACAGATGTTCACAGCAACATTATTCATAATTGCCCCAAACTGGAAACAATCCAAATATCCAACAAGCAAAGTGTAAGTATATTCACAGTGGAATATTATTCAGTAATAAAAAGAAGCCACTGATTTGTGCTACAACATGGAGATCAGATTTAAGATTTAGGGGAGTATTTTAATAAGTTGTGTTTCATCAACACAATAGATACAGTCTTAAATATTATATGAGTAAAGTTTGTTTTTTTTTTAATGTTTTATTTAGCTACTCCAGGTCTTAGTTGTAGAACCAGGGTAAATTTAAATGGAGCCAGTTGGACACAGATTATATGTTGTATGATTCCATTTAAAGGAAATATACCCTCCAAAATCAAATATATAGTTACAGAAAGTAGATTAGTGATTGCCTGGGGTGGAGAGTGCGAATGGGAATCTACTGTAAATGAGACAGAGAGTCTTGTGGCGACAATGGAAATGTTTAAAAAATTAGATTGTGATGATGGCTGCACAACTCTAAACTTACCAAAAGAAAGAATCACTGAAGTATGCCTTAAGGTGGATGAATTTTATATGTTAATATCTCAGTGAGGCTTTTAGAAATATGTATGAAGATGCCTTTGATTACAAAAGAGAAAAAGTGATTTTACAGTGGAAAAATCTGACAGACACCACCTTAACCAAGTAATCATAGTTACATCACAAACTTGGGCCAAATCAGCACAGTATGCCTCCTGATGCACTGAGAAGAATACACTATCATCTCCAGGGTCTTCCTTTCCCAACAATGCACACCAATGTGGATCACTGGGAAGCAGAGAAACCCAAATTGAGGGATATTGCACAAAATAACTGGCCAATATTGAAAAATGTCGATGTCATGAAAGTCAAAGAAAGATTGAGGAATTACTCCAGAGTAAAGGAAACTAAAGGGATATGATCCAAATAAAGTCTTTTTTTTGATATAGTGAACATTGAGCAATAGGCAAAATCTAGATAATGTCTGTATTAAATTATACTACTGTATGAATATTAGTTTTGATAACTGTACCATGGTTAAGAAAATGTTCTCACATTTCCATTGTATCCACAGTTTATTCTCAAACAGTTCAGGAAGAAACATGAACACACATGCACAGAAAATGCAAATGTGGTAAGATGTTAATATTTGCTGCATAAAGGATACAGGACAGTTCTTTGTCCTGTTCTCATGTATTTTCTGTAACTCTAAAATTATGTCAAAATTAGTCAGAAGTGATGCATGTACAATTAACAGTTGCTTATTAACATATTCATATATAGCCATGTGAGTAAAAATAAACACAAAGAAACAGTTATGATGAGAATATGGGGGGAAATAACTTTGAAAATGAAGTTTTTTTTTTTAATTTAGATATGATTCAAAGAGTACCCATACTGGAAACACATGGAGAAATGTTAATAAACACAAAGCAATTGTAACACACCATCTTATGTTCAGTCATAAAAATTAAATAAAATAAGGGTGTAATGAAATTTGTATACACCTTGTTGTTCTTGTTGATGTCAAGTAGCACAAAGTATTTAAAGAGTATTGTACTTTCATTTCTAAGCACTAGTTTTGGAGGGTTTTGTTTTTTTTTTTTTACCATTTGGCTGTGCCCGGTCTTGGTTATGCCACATGGGATCTAGTTCCCTAACCAGGGATCGAACCTGTGCCCCCTGCATTGGAACCACAGACCAACAGAGAAGCACGGGACCACCAGGAAGCTCCCTCTAAGCACTAGCTTTTGGTAACAGCAGTGAAGACATGAAGACATTCTTTGCACCATACCCTGATAGCAAAAAGAACAAATGTCAAAAAATTGTTTAATAAGTTTTAGCCCATCAACACAGTACCATGTTGTCTTTAAATCGTGAAAACTACAGAAACAAAAAATATATACATAGTATGCAAAAGAAAGCATGTCTGATAACGGTATAATTTTTAATAAAGAAATCCTTTAATGTCTGAAAAATGAAAACCAGTGGTATAATAAGGCAGGAAAAGCTGGAGGTAATGTGTTTATAGCATAGACTGTGGTGATGGTTTCATGGGTGTATGCTTATCTTCAAATCATCAAGCTGTATACACTAAATATGTAGTTTTTTGTATGTTACTCCGTCAAAGTGGTTTTTTTTTTAAAACCAATTGTATTTAGCGGTGAATGCAATTAAGTATGTGTAATTATAGTCCTTCACTGCTCTGATTTCTCCCAAAATTTATAGTAATCCTTAGCTTTGACTCTAGCATTCTAAAATCTACTCCAAGAGGCATCATAAAAATTCTAGTTCTCAAAACAATTGTGAATGTTTTAAATTTAATTACTTTTATTGAAAACAATTCGTGGAGGGTGTATTTCAGCTATAACATTTAGGAGGAGAGATTTAGGAAATCAAGTGAACAATGGATAGCAAGATACAGGGCAGAGGTTGGAAAGTTTGCTCCAAGACTGAAAGATACTCGAAGTCCTGAAAACCTTTTGTTCTGAAAAATATTCTTGACACCAGTTGTGTTCAAAGACTGCCCTGGTGCTGGCTTTGGGGGGGATCTCCCCCCGGGAATCTGGAACCAGGAGAGGGATGAGAAACAGGCAGGTTAATCTCTCAGGGGGAATTTGAGCTGAGGAACTGGCTGGCCCAACTCCCTAAGCAGGGAAAGGTTTCCACGGCAGGGCCAAATCATATATCCTGAGGTTTGGCTCACAAGGCAAATTTTCAAACAAATCAGAGGACTCAGCTGCCAAGAAAGTCTGTCCCCAGCTCATTAGTCTGAAAGCAAGTTAGTCTCCCAACACCAGTGCACCTGTCCCTGGGCAAAGGTTCACTCTGGACCAACACTGTGGATAATTTCCTACATGTCTTTTTTTCAAGACCTCCCTCATTTTGTCAGAATCCTTTCCATTTAATTTGTTCTTATTCTCCTTCCCCTATCTGATGTCCAAAGACATCTGAGCGTTTGAAGGGGAAAGCCTATGTGACAAATTTCACTTTTAGGATTCTGGAACTCTGAAGTTGTGCGGGAAGGACTTTCTGTTCCCCCAGGCTTCTAAACTGCTTTTGCCAGGGTAATCTGATATGGGATTACGATCTGGGAGCTACCATCTGGGAGTTTGTTACAAATGCAAGCTTCTGGACCCCTACTAGGTCAGAATCGACTGCTGGACCCTACTCCCAACTGTGTTAGCAAGCCCTCCAGCTGATTCTGATGCTTGCAAAAGTACAAAAAGCACTTGGATACATCCTGTTAATATTAGACAACCATGCAGGAAAGTAACTTAGCTATGTTGTCAAAGTGCTTTCAAAGACCCCCTAAAACCCAAGTATTTTAAAGTATTTCTTCCAAAAGGCACGATTCCTTTTGTATGGATGGGACATAAACCCTCCTTGACCCCTGGCAGACCATGCTAGTTCAAGGTTCTCCTGCTGCTGCTAAATCACTTCA
Source organism: Neotragus pygmaeus (assembly GCA_006410875.1). Taxonomy (NCBI): domain Eukaryota; kingdom Metazoa; phylum Chordata; class Mammalia; order Artiodactyla; family Bovidae; genus Neotragus; species Neotragus pygmaeus. Next base: position 167,835 of record SJYV01012506.1, on the reverse strand, counting down.
GTCATATCTGACTGCATGTGACCCCATAGACGGCAGCCCACCAGGCTCCTCCGTCCCTGGGATTCTCCTAGGGCAAGTTTTCTGTAAATAGCCATGTTTTTCTGTAGATACAATCCATATCATTTCTGTCAATACTCAATTCTGCCACTTCAACAACAGCCACAGACAATACACAAAGCAGTGGGTATGGTTGTGTTCCAATAAAGCTTTAATAGAGGCAGCAGGCTGGATTCTGCTAAGGGCCTGAAGTGTGCTAACTCATCCTCGGGTTCTAACCTGATGCGGGAACCCTGGGGTCACTGTAGACATTCCCCTGAAAAGTCCCAACTGGGCTGCATCTACAGGCATGCACGCCTTGCAGTTGCCGAGTCAGTCCAAAGAGGGAGTCCAGAAACAGTGTCACAGCTATCAATGGTTTAATAGATGGGGGAGCTTACACACCTGAAGTAAACTCCTGGAGCAACAATCCATCATATGTGGCAGACAAACAAGGTGGCGAGCAGGACACAGTGGTGGCGGCGGTCTTCCCTGCGGGGGAGGGGGCAAGACTACCTTTTAAAAGGTGGTTGGAGACTACCTTTTACAGGGGGAATTGACCTCACGTTGGCTCAGTTACCAGGGAAACCAGCAGCTGAGACCCATCCTTTACAGCCCCTTAGGTTAACCATCATGAGGGCAGATGTTTCCCTTTAATAAACTAGCATGTGGAGTCATTCTGGCCCAAGGATTAGAACCCTCACTGGCTGGGGCAAGGGCGAGCACATTTGTTCCAACATAGTGTAGGCGCAGAAGGGACTCATCAAGCAGAGGATGTACAGACAGCAAAAGAGCAGCCGTCTCGAGTGACCTGACCATACACTCCACAACCCTTACCCCCTTAAGTCTGCCCCTCTTATGTGATATTCCTGGGGTCAGGTATGTAGAGGTGCACCTCCACCCAATAAAACAAGTGCAGTACAGACAACAGCAGCTGAAGAGCATCAAAAGCGTAAGACGTGGATAAGTTTGGAGCCAGGCACTTTCTGGGTCCATTTTTCACGGAAGTCCCGAGGAGGACACCTTGCTGTAGACCCAGCAAAGAGGCCACTGATACCTCCCAATCTGTGAGCAGCTCCCTCTGCTCACACAGGTGAAGTGCCAAGATGTTTAGCAGGCACGGTACAGGGGAGATCACGACCATTAGCCAAATTTACCCCCATCCCGCCCAGCTACCCTCAGTCCCCACAGACTGTGCCAAATACAGGCAAAGTGGTAGAATAGATTGTAAGGTTAATATAATAAATGGAGCCTTCCTCCAGTAAATGCCTGCCTTCTTCTCAGGTGGGGCAGGTATAAGACAGGTGAAATCTGTCCCTTTCTAATCCTATTCCCCACAGGGGACTTACCCAAACCACAGGGGACTTACCTGCCAATTCCAGAGCCATTTCTTTTATAATATGTTCTGAGGGCAGAAATTGTGGCAAGGGCAAAAGTGAGTTATTGTCCTGACCGATAGTTGACAATGGTCCCTTTCGGGGTAAACTGTTGAACTTGGATGGTGTTGACTAGTTGCCTCCAGGTTAACATGGCATAAGCACTGGGACAACTAACTGTTCCTGGGATGTTGAGTTATAGTTCCTAGGCTGGAGTTAGCCTCCTGGGCCCACAGGTGGAGAAAATTTCCTATCTTGGTTGTTTAATCCACTCATCCTTTCAATTAACCTGGCAGCAGTGGGGACATAGGGTGGGTAGAAATGCCAGTGTGTCATCTTCACTGGTCCATATCTGAACTTTATGTCCAGTGGAGTGGATTTCTTGGCCACTATAATGTCCACAGGGCATAACAGATTCTAAATAGTGGTTTTTGCATTGCTCGACAACTTGAGTAGGCCTTTTATAATGGCTCTCATCTTTATAATACTTTGTAGACTACATATAATTGCTGTTCCAGCACACTGCCTCACTGCTCTGTCCCTTTCCATAGCTGGGAACAGAAGCTCAAGGGGACTCCAATTATTTTGCCATTGCACAGACCTGTACCAAACTCTTTCAGGTAACTGGCCATGTCCAATTCCAATTCATGTCCTAAGTTAATATCCCTAAAGCCTGTACTGTTTAGAGGTGGTGGGTTAGGGGTATGCTTGTCCTTTGTAGGTAGTTCAGATCCCTTGTGTTGTGTCTGTGTTCACCAGCCATCCCCCTGCAGGCAGTCAGATGAACCACAGGCCTGGGGTGCTCTATAAACTAGTAAGAGACTGAGTTTAACAGGATATCATCAATGCAATAAAAGACAGAAACCATTTTTCATGGCTAGTCAACTGCCACAGGGCTCCACACACTAGTGGACGGCCACCCTGAGATTCCTCCCGACCCCCCATAACTTTTCATTCCCCGTCCTTACATCTCAGGGGTCACAGGAGTACCCTTAGCCTCCTGGCTATTTTGTGAATTGTTGGGCTACAAGCCTTGTGGATGCCCAGCCTTGGGACCAGAAAGAGCCCAGAGATAGCAACAAAGACATTAAAAGCTTACTGGACACAGGGATCTTACATGTCCGAAGCAAGGTCCTAGAGCAACACCTCCACCATGCGTGGTGGATAGTGGGCATAACCTGGCGGCAGTCCTCACTTACCCGGCAGGAAGGAGGCTACCATTTATTCAAGAATTGATGTCAGGTTGCCTCATCAGTTACCAGGGAAACCAGCAGCTAGACTGGTCCCTTACAGCCCCTCAGCAGCCAGAATACTTGTCACATTTACCTTTTTCCTCAGATATATTAGCCAGTGTTCACTTTTAAGGCTTTGAGAGTAATAAGGCTTATGTGTTAAGATTTTACCAAAACTTTAAGTTTCAACCAAAAAGGCATATAGTCTGATTCAAAAGCTATTTCATCACTACACTAATAAAAAATTTTTTAATAGACATTTTAAAAAAAGAAACATCTAGGGACTTCCCTAGTGGTCCAATGGTTAAGATTCCACACTTCCAATGCAGGGGGTGAAAATTCAGTTCCTGGTTGGGGAACTAAGATCCCACATGTCATGTAACCACCAAAAAAAAAAAAAACCTCTATGCCTGTGGTGATAGTTGCACAACACTAAATACATCAAAAGTCACTGAACTGTGCAAGGAAAGCTAGTGAATTGTACGGTACGTTAAGTATAACTCAATAAAAATTTAAAGACACATCTAGTTAGAATAAGCAGTGTTAACAAGACTGTGATTTTACCTTAGCATTTTATATCGAATCTAACATGTTGCATCTTTTCCAAATACATTTCTTGCCTAATAGAAATGGAGGTGTATTCCCATCAACAGAAGAGATTCTTGTAATTCTCTTGTCCCCAAGTTAATTTTGTTTGAGATGTCATCTTTGCCCACTTCACTTATTAGTACTGATAATCCCCATCTTTGATTTTACCTAAAACAACAAAGAACTTTCAAAAATATGAAATCTTATCAGTGCATCCATAGTTCTTAGCCTCTCATTGGGAAGCTTCAAGATGTCCTTGAATAAGATCCTGAACACGGGACAAAATAATCTCATTAGAACTGTTGCAATTTTCTGGACCATATGGTGGTTCTATAGTCAAGACCCCAGCCACACAAAGAGTCTTTCGTGAATCTCTCTGTTCGGTGATGGGGATGTGATTCTTCTCCAGCCATTTCTTCAGGCTGTTCTTCCTCTTTTCCAGATCCTCAGGGCTGTATGCTTTGCAGTCTCCAGACATGAACAAATCCATCAGCTTCTCTCTGACGCTGTGGTCCCCTTCATTCACAATTTCAACAGTCTGTACAGCATGTCCCATAATTCCAGTCACAGACATGCTGCCATCTTCAAGGAAGTTCACGAGGACAATACTTTGGAGGAAAAATAAGTTCAGACCACAGTTGCAAAAGAAAAACCTAAAGACCCATAAAACTAGGGAAGCAATGAAATGAGGGCATCAACCCCAACAGGTCACTAGAACAATAGGGAATGTTCTCTCCGTTTTAATATTCTCACCACCAAATGTTTTTACTTGTTCAATATGAATTCTCTGAGGGTCCTAAACATCTAAACCTTTTGTCCAGCTAATCATTGTGCTGCTGCTGCTAAGTCACTTCAGTCGTGTCTGACTCTGTGTGACCCCATAGAGGGCAGCCTACCAGGCTCCTCCGTTCCATGGGATTTTCCAGGCAAGAGTACTGGAGTGGGTTGCCATCATTGTGGGATGTAGTTAAAGCATTACTTTAAAAGTTATGAATGTTTTAATATGTATTAGGAAAGAAGAGAGTACAGATTTAACTTTTAGAGTTAGGAAACAAATGAATAACTCCCCTTCAGAGCAGACCAAAGAAAATAACACAGCACAAAATTAATGAAACAGAAAGCAGAAGAGTCAAGTCAGTAAGGATCATCAAAGCCAAAAGCTGGTTCTTTGAAAAGGGTATTTAAATTTCACAAAACTCAGGCAAGATTAATAAAAAGAGAAAGAAGGCACACATAAATAATATTAGGAATAAGGCAGCAAAAATTAAGCGTATAAAATATTAAAGACACATTTAAACCAGTAATTTTGACACTTAGAAAACTTCCTAGAAAATATGAATTTCTACTACTGACTCAAAAAGAGAAAGAGAGAATGTAAATAGTCCTATAACCTTTAAAAAAAAGAAAGCTGAAACAATCAGTTTAAAATCTTCCCATGGTGGAGGTAGGGGGTGAGGCTGGCAGGGGTTGAGAGGGGGAAAGGCTCAGACAATTTTACCACAAAATTCTATAAAATTGTCAAGAATCAAACATTTCCAATCCAACCAATCCAATTCTCCTAAGGACTATAAAAAGGAGATTATGCCATAACTCATTTAATGAGGCTAATAAAACCTTGATACCAAAAGCAGAGAACAGGATTAAAAAATAAAATTATAAGCTAATCTTACTTATGAATACAAATGCAAAAATCCTAAAATACAATATATATGATATGATATGATGCAATGTGACATCACAGAATTTCATTTCTGTGGTACTGTCCCCCCAAAACTATAATCCCAGTCTATGAGAAAACATCATACAAACCCAAATTGAGAGATATTCTATTAAATACCTCACCAAAACTCTTCAAAAGTGTCAAGGTCATGAAAGACAAGTAAATTAAAAAAGGACTGAGAAACTGTCACATATCAGAGGAGACTAAGGAGACACGGTGATTAAATGTAATGTGGGACCTTGGACTGAATTCTAGAACAGACAATCCTTGGCTTGGAATCCATAAAAAGGCCATCAGTGGAAAAACTGATAAAACCCAAATGACTGTAGTTTACTTAGTGAAAATTTTTAGTTCTGACAAATGTTTGATGGTTGTGTAAACTGTTAATATTAGGGGAAGTTAGATACACAGGTACTCTCTGTACTTTCCTCGCAATTTTTTTGTAAATCTAAAATCATTCCAAAATAAAGTGTGAGTGTATCACTTTACCTTTAAAGTAGCCTTGCAAAAAATAATTCTGATCCTAATCAAACCTCTAGATATGAATACCAGTTTATAAGAAATACAAACGATAAAAGAACATGTTAAATTACACCATGATAATGCATTGAGCTAAATTCAGAGTGTGTTCAATTCAAAGACAAATGACTCCATTTCTTCAACAAAAAAATAACATGGAAAACCAAAGAGAAAGTAGAGTTACAGATTAAGATTCTTAAGAGACATATCAACAAGTTGATAGGCCAACATTAAAGAGATACTTTGGAAACAATCAGGAAAACCTGAACACAAAGTAGGAATCAGCTAGCTTCCCTGGTGGCTCAGAGGTTAAAGCGTCTGCCTAAAATCCAGCAGGAGACCCAGGTTTGATCCCTGGGTCGGGAAGATTCCCTGGAGAAGAAAATGGCAACCCACTCAAGTATTTTTGCCTGGAGAATCCCATGGAGGGAGAGGCCTGGTGGGCTACAGTCCATGGGGTCCCAAAGAGTTGGACAGGACTGAGTGACAATAGTAAAAAAAGTTACTATTACTTTTGTTAGGTGGTTATAATGGTATGTGGTTACATTTATTAAAGAGTCCTAATCTGCTAAGAGATATATTTAAGGATTTAAGAACAAAATTTAGTCTGTAATAGGTTTTAAAATATTTGGAAGGCAGAATGAGATTAATGTTTATTATATTACTCTCTTCACAATTGTGTATATTTGAAATTCTCCAACAAAATGTAATTAAAAGGAGTGTCCCATTTCTACAAACTTGGCTAGTCTGACAGAAATCTACAGTTTGACAGTATTTAGGTTCAAAGGAAATTAAATACTTATATGAGAATAATCAGTCTTTCATTTATTTATCTGTTTTGTATGGATAGGACTTCCTTGGTGGCTCAGATGGTAAAGCGTCTGCCTGCAATGTGGGAGACCTGGGTTCCATCCCTGGGAAGGGAAGATCCCCTGGAGAAGAAAATGGAAACCCACTCCAGTACTGGAGAAGTCCATGGACTGAGGAGCCTGGTAGGCTACAGTCCATGGGGTCGCAAAGAGTCAGACATGACTGAGTGATTTCATTTTTCTTTTCTTTAGTATGAATATAACATATAGGCAGTGCAAAGGGGTGATTTCAGGGAAGCAGGACTCGTACTCACTTGGCAGAGACTGGGTCTGTGGTTAAAACCCATCCTTTATACTCCTTTTCACTGGCTGTTACGCTGACGGCTTTGTAGGTGTAATCTTGCCATTCTAAGGGGCCTTTCTTCATCCATTCATTCATGGCTGCCAGCTGGTTAAATCTAAAACCACCACCAGTTAGGATTAATATACATGTTCCCCTCAAGGATATGTCTTACCCCCTAATCTCCATTCTAGAGGTAGAGAACACTAGCGATTTGCATCATCTTCCATATCAGAAAAAGTTAAATTTTACTATTCGGTCTGAAAGCCACGGGACCACGAATTGCCGCGGGGACGCGTCTGGATTAATTTATCTGGCACACTTTATCTCACCTCCCAATCGCAATTCCAGACCGCCTTGACGTTAACTTCGACCTCTAGTCCGCAGATGCTCAAACCCTTTAACTCAGCTCTCCTTTCATCAAAGGAGCTCACTCACACCACTATTAACCAAAACTGAAAAAAGAAAACTCCCCTGATATCCACCCAGTTCCTCTAAGTTTTCGCTGGATACCGCCAAGGAGAGGCCCCCAGATCTGTGACAATTTCATCTAAAAACTTGTTCAGAGATGCGTAAACGTCTCGAGACCCACAGCCGCATGATACTAAGAACTGTACTCAAACCAGTTAAAACTTAACGTGTAATCCTGACAAATGATAAAAATACCAGTTAAAACTCCTAGCAGCGGCCGATTCTCTTCAACCACGCTGGGAGGAATGAATCGCTAGGGCTGAACCCGCCCGAGCCCAGAGTGCTTTGCTCCATGTCGTCACTTCCTTCCCCCAGAATTCTCTGTTTTGTAGTCCGTGGCCTTATCACACTTCTGAGTCCGGAGACCCGGGATGATAAAAGTAGGGTGCAGGGTGTGGGCGGGGGATAAGATTTTTTTTTCTGTAATAACAATAAGCTTCTTTGTTCGCGAGGAACCCCCCATTCACTGCCATTACTGATGGACATTTTAAAATAAAATTTTAAAGATTTGTGCCACTTCCTCCTCTGGAGTAGAAATGGAATTCCAATTTTGCCATGAATCAATCCTTCATGTAAATCCTAAAACTCTAGAAGTGTGAGGTGACATTGCCTTGGAGAAGAGCTATAGAACGAATGTATTTCCTGTTTACCCTGTCGCAAGGCAGTTAAGATGACTACTCTTGCGATGTGTCTTTGCTACAGTCCTGATGCCAAAGCCTCTGACTGTGTGGATCACAATAAACTGGAAAATACTTCAAGAGGTGGGAATACCAAACCACCTGACCTGCCTCTTGAGAAACCTGTAAACAGGTCAGGAAGCAACAGTTAGAACTGGACATGGAACAACAGACTGGTTCCAGATAGGAAAAGGAGTATGTCAAGGCTGTATATTGTCACCCTGCTTAATTTAACTTATATGCAGAATACATCATAAGAAACGCTGGGCTGGAGGAAGCACAAGCTGGAATCAAGATTGCCAGGAGAAATATCAATAACCTCAGATATGCAGATGACACCACCCTTATGGCAGAAAGTGAAGAGGAGCTAAAAAGCCTCTTGATGAAAGTGAAAGAGGAGTGTGAAAAAGTTGGCTTAAAGCACAACGTTCAGAAAACGAAGATCATGGCATCTGGTCCCATCACTTCATGGGGAAACAGTGGCTGACTTTNACCCTTATGGCAGAAAGTGAAGAGGAGCTAAAAAGCCTCTTGATGAAAGTGAAAGAGGAGTGTGAAAAAGTTGGCTTAAAGCACAACATTCAGAAAACGAAGATCATGGCATCTGGTCCCATCACTTCATGGGGAAACAGTGGCTGACTTTATTTTTTGGGGCTCCAAAATCACTGCAGATGGTGACTGCAGCCATGCAATTAAGACGCTTGCTCCTTGGAAGGAAAGGTATGACCAACCTAGAAAGAAGAAAGAAAGAAAATGAAGTCGTTCAGTCATGCCTGACTCTGTGACCCCATGGACAGTAGCCTGCACCAAGCTCCTCCATCCATGGGATTTTCTAGGCAAGAGTACTGGAGTGGGTTGCCATTTATGACCAACCTAGACAGCATATTAAAAAGCAGAGATATTACTCTGCCAACAAAGTCCATCTAGTCAAGGCTATGGTTTTTCCAGTGGTCATGTATGGATTTGAGAGTTGGACTATAAAGAAAGCTGAGTGCCAAAGAATTGATGCTTTTGAACTGTGGTGTTGGAGAAGACTCTTGAGAGTCCCTTGGACTGCAAGGAGATCCAACCGGTCCATCCTAAAGGAGATCAGTCCTGGGTGTTCATTGGAGGGACTGACATTGAAAGCTGAAACTTATTAGAGCTTCCCTGGTGGCTCAGATGGTAAAGCGTCTGCCTGCAATATGGGAGACCCGGGTTTGATCCCTGGGTTGGGAAGATCTCCTGGAGAAGGAAATGGCAACCGACTCCAGTATTCCTGCCTGGGGAATCCCAGGGACGGAGGAGCCTGATAGGCTACAGTCCATGGGGTCGCAGAGTCAGACACGACTGAGTAACTTCACTTCACTTCCGTTCACCTGATGAGAAGAGCTGACTCATTGGAAAAGACCATGATGCTGAGAAAGACTGAGGGCAGGAGGAGAAGGGGACGACAGAGGATGAGATGGTTAGACGCCATCACCGACACAGTGGACATGGGTTTGGGTGAACTCCAGGAGTGGCTGATGGACAGGGAGGCCTGGCGTGCTGCAGTTCATGGGGTCACAAAGAGTTGGACATGACTGAGTGATTGAACTGAACTGAGTGGGGTACAGAAGCTGGAAAAAAAAAAGCCTAGAATAGGGCTGAATTAACACCCACATAGAAAAGTGCAAGGGACTTGCTTCCATCACAAATCTATGGTCATGTACTTGGTTTCTGGAATGGTCCAGAATTTCTCCAGACTATGATCCTGAAAAATGGTGCAAGGCGGTAAATTTTGAGCTCCTACAAACCTGCAAATGCAGATTAAAAAAAACTGAGTTAGAAGACTGTCAAACAATACAGGAAACACCAACGGTTAACCAGTTTTTCCCTCACAACTTGGGATTTGAGTTCCATATAATCTTTGAAATGTATTGTTTCTAATGTTATCATTTCAAATAATCCTTACCCAAACCTTCACTTGGGTTTCCCTGGTGCCTCAGAGGGTAAGCATCTGCCTGCAATGCAGGAGACCTGGGTCTGATACCTGGGTCAGGAAGATCCCCTGGAGAAGGAAATGGCAACCGACTACAGTACTCTTGCCTGGAAAATCCCATGGACAGAGAAGCCTGGTAGACCATGGGACTGCACAGAGTCGGGACACACTGAACGACTTTACTTCAACCTTCACTCACTGAATGATTGGCTTATGATATTAAGGTGGCTTTTGTAGATAAGATTTTGCCATCTAATCTATAAAATCTAATCTAACCTCTAAAGTGAAAGTGAAATCGATCAGTTGTGTCTGACTCTTTGGGACCCCATGGACTGTAGCCTATTAGGTTCCTCCATCCATGGAGTTTTCTAGGCAAGAGTGCTGGAGTGGATTGTCATTTCCTTCTCCAGGGATCTTCCCGACCTAGGAATCGAACCCGGGTCTCCCCCATTGCAGGCAGACGCTTTACCGTCCCTTTTTCAGGAGATCTTCAGGAATCTAACCTCTAAGTCCTCTATAAATCTACAAAGAATTAATATAAATAGCAATTATTATTGTTATTGTAATGTGAAGGAAAATACTTGAATTCATAAAAACTCAGCCCCAAAGAGAGATTTGTAACAATGGGTCATGTGCATTTTAAGCCTACAGTCTATATCGCAGAATGAAAGACTTTGGCCTCTATTTTATATACATAAAAGTCTACATGTAGTTGCTAGCCTCAAGCTTACCCCTCAAGCTTACCCCTCAAGTTAGCCACTTCCCTCCCTTCTCTCCCCTCTCCCTTTAGTCTCCTAACTAAAGGCTCATTAACAGATTGCTGATACAAATCACTGACTTCTAGCAAACTGAATGAACCCAGTGCATTACCTACAGTTCAGTCCAGTTCAGTCGTTCAGTCGTGTCCGACTCTTTGCGACCCCATGAATCGCAGCACGCCAAGCCTCCCTGTCCATCACCATNTCCTGTGGCCACTGCTGAGTTTTCCCAATTTGCTGGCATATTGAGTGCAGCACTTTCACAGCATCATCTTTCAGGATTTGAAATAGCTCAACTGGAATTCCATCACCTCCACTAGCTTTGTTGATAGTGATGCTTTCTAAGGCCCACTTGACTTCACATTCCAGGATGTTCAGCCGAGGGGCAACCCATTACCTACAGAAGTTCTCAAACAGGCCCTCTCCTGTATCTTGTCCTCAGTGAATTCAGAGGGTGTGGCTTTTCCTTTCCCTGGTCAACTCTTACCCTTAATCCCCCTGGAGCCTCTCATCCCTAGTTGATATCCCTTCTCTTACATTCTCTGCTCCTTTGGCCATGCCATGTGGCACGTGGGATCTTACTTCCTTGGCCAGGGATTAAACCCATGCCCTCTGCACTGGAAACGTGGCAGTCTTAACCACTGGACCACCAGGAAGGTCCCTAAATTTTGTCTTTTAATTTGAAAGCCTTCAGATAGGTTTTCTCTCTTCTTTACAACTAGTTTCCACCACTTTCACTATTTTACACACTTGGCTGATTCATAGGTTTAACATTTCTTGCCTAATTCCTATAGGAAATTTGAGTTTTTGACTCTGGAATAGTCCCTACTGATAAATGAATAAATTAGCAGAGTAAATTATACCTTAATCTCTTGCAAGTTTGGTTAGAATCAGTCTCAATGTGTCTAGTCAACTGTTGGGCCAGTTAAAGGCCAGAACTGGGACTGTGGGTAGCAATGTCAAGGAAATGCCAGTTGCAGGATTTCTAGTTGGATCTCCATACAGACTTCTCCAGGTGATTTCAAGAGCTCATTGTCGTCTTGCTCCCTTTTCAATTGTGCCCTCTGATACCATTTTATAGCTTGTTTTTATTCACATTTATATTTTGGCAGTTACTGTAGGTTGGTTCATTTAACAATCCTTTCCCACAACCTCCTAACGAGGCTTGAAAGCTAAAAATCTTCAGCTTCCCATGACAGTAAAAGTGACCACAGGAATACTTCTGGCCAGTGAGACATACACAGAAGGACCTAAGAAAGCTGTCCCTTCCAAAATAAAACAGAAAATTCTCCTAAGGAGGCGAAAACTTTTTTGATCCTTTGATAATTTCTCCTCCAGCCCACCTGCATGTGCAGTAGCCACTTTGCACCGAGGAGATATACATAAGAGCTCCATGCCACACAGAAAGATAAAAGAAAGAAAAAGATCCATAGCACACCTGAACTACTTACCTTTCTATTTATTTTATTTGGGACAAGTAAACTCCTTTCTGTTTAAACAACTGTTTCAAGTGTTTCCACCCCAACAAAACGTTTTCTAGTTTATCTCCCTAATAAAATCCTCAAGAGAGAGAGCCTGTTTTATCTTTATATTCTCAGTACATTGTTCAATGCCTGCATATAACAGGCATTCGCATAGATTTATTTAGCCAATTAATAAATTTGCTGTTCTTTGGGAAAAGCTGGGACAAAACAGAAAACCATAATTTAAGCAAAGAGTTACTTACTTCATAAGGGACTAAGATAAACTAAGAACAGAAAAAGCAAATTGACAGGTCAAATTTTAAACTGGCAAAGCAGGTAACAAAGGGACCTTTGCTTTTTTCAAGAAAGTAATTTAAATCCACTGCCCTGAAGACTACAGTGTATTACTATCCTTACTAATAGTAGCAGTAGTAACAATAAAAATGCTACTAACTCAATTTTAATGAACATATAAATCATTATCCTTATTTTATAGCTAACGAAACTGAGGCACAAAAGCCCAAGGCCACATAGCTAGTTAGTGACAGAGCTAGAATACAAACCCAGGCAGTCAGGTCGAAGCCTGACCTCTTAACCACTGTATCATACTAATTAAATAATAGGGAATAACTCAAGTATAATTTGTCACTTAAAAGCCTATTTTTAGTTAGTGAGGAACATGCTTTTCAAAGTAAGTGTTCTAAAGTACGAGTTTCCCATTGTGCTCCAGTTGGTTGTCTGGATACCCAAAGTACTAAGTTAATGTGTTTCACCCACGTGTTCTAGCAAACTAAACTCTCCCAGCAAATTCTGTCTCCAAGGGTAACTGCAAGAAGGATATACTCAGTCAGATATAATGTTTTGGAAGTTAGGATTTTATCCTTAAAGCAGGTAAAACCATAAGAACCCCCATCCCTACAGCTGCTGTTTACTCTCAGTGTAGCTCATGAACAGTGGCAACAGCTTAGAATCAAGTGGCTTAATGATGTGGAAAAGCTGATCTTCAGAGGAATTATACCTTATGGAGGGCAGCTAAAGAGAGGCTATGCAGTAACTAAACTCTTCCTCAAACAACCTAGTCTTTTCTTTTTTTCTATCCAGTGAACTTATCCTCTTGTCCTCCCTTCAATTATTTTCAGGTTTATGTGTGTGTGGAAGGGAGGCCTCTTTCTTCCCTATTTTGTGGCAATTATAGGCCCATATTCGAGCTTCCTGATGAAAAAGGATAAAATACAGCACTGATCACACAGGGGAAGATGTTGTCTCTGGTATAAAAAACCAACAAAAAGAATATGTACACGGGAAAACCATTCAAGAGTCTATGCTATTCAGTACATCATTGTTTTGAAATGTCAATAAGATCTTAAAGTCTTTTTTCTTTCTTTAATAATTAAATAAAAACATTTACAGGGCACTGGGATTCCTAGTATAGCTACTTCCCCTATTTTATTTGTGAGCTACCTACATTATTCAGTCAGATGTTTAAAAAATAATTTTTTCTTTTCAAAAATGTTGCCTAATTTACTTGATAAATTCATTATTTATAAGAGAGCCAGTATGTTTTAAAATGTACATCATGGAGTTAGAAGATGGCGGAGGAATAGGTCAGGGAGACCACTTTCTCCCCCACAAATTCATCAAAAGATCATTTGAACACTGAGCAAATACCACAAAACAACTTCTGAATGCTGGCGGAGGACACCAGGCACCCAGAAAGGCAGCGCATTGTCTTCAAAAGGAGGTAGGACAAAATATAAAAGATTAAAAAAGAGACAAAAGAGTTAGGGACAGATACCCATCCTGGGGAGGGAGACTTAAAAGAGGAGAAGTTTCCAAACACCAGGAAACCCTCTCAACAGCGGGTCTGTGGGTAGTTTTGGAATCTCAGAGGGCAACATAACTGGGAGGAAAAAATAAGTAAATAAAACCTACAGATTACGTGCCTAACTGCAACTCCCAGAGTTGAAATAGCCCAGACACTCACTTCCCGCCACCAGCAAGCCGGGGCTGAACAGGGAGGCACGGGCTGCACTGCTTAGGACTGGGCCTGAATGCCTTGAGGGCAATCTGAGGGAGCTAACGTGAGACAGCAACCCAAACTGTGGGATAGCCAGAGAGAGAGGGGGGAAAAAAAAGAGGAAGGAGAGAGAGAGAACTTTCCCATGAAAAGCTCTAACCTAAGGCACTGCCGGCCCTGCTCACAGAACAAAGGACTGAGCAAATACCAGAGGAGAGTGAGCTGGCAGCGGACGGGCCCATCCCCTGCCAGAGGCAGGGAGGCAGGCGGGTCACAGCCAGAGCCTAAAGGCAAGGGGCAAACTTGGACCCAGAGACAGGCATCCCCTACCAAACTGCGAGCAGGCTCCCAGATGCTAACCTGGTCTTCCTGGGATCCTGGATGGCTGACATCCACCAGGAGGGTCGCAGCCAGAGATCAGCTCTCCAGAGGAGACACAGGGCACACCTGAGACGGTGCTCCCGCTGCACACCCAGGAAACTGAGCAGCTGGGACGGGGAGGTGATAAGACACACCGCCCCACCTGGGAAGAGTGCACTCGCCAAGCACCTGGTTGCCTGAGCTGCTCAGACCTGGGAAGGGCACAAAACGCACATCCGACCGAGTCTGTACCTTTGTGGAGTACCTGAGAACCTGAACCTGAGCAGCTTAGACCTGGGAAGTGCACGCAACCCAGGGCTCGCTTAGACAGTTCCCCTGCAGAGCAACCTGGAGCCTGAGCAGTGTAGACCAGGAAAGCACACAGCCGTGAGCGGGGGCAAATCCAGTGTGCCCCAGACACTGCAAGCACTCCCCACACATGCCTGTGATATTTGTTTGCAGTGTTCCTTCCTCCCCGCAGCACAATTGAACAAGTGAGCCTAAATAAATGACCACCTTCACCCCCTTATGTCAGGGCAGAAGTTAGACACTGAAGTGACTTGCAAACAGAGGAAGCCAAAATAAATAAGAGGGCATGGCTTTGGAAGGGGCAGGTGCAACAGATTAAAACCCTACATTAAACCCTGAGTTTTAATGTAGTCTTTCACTGGCTACATTGGAAGGAACCTATAAACCTTGAGAAGAAGTAGAAGGTGCAACAAAGAACTATCTGAAACTGAACTGACCATACACTGCCCTCAACAGCTCCAGAGAAATTCTTAGATATATTTTACTGTTATAGTTTTTTTAATTTTTAAGTTCTTTATTACTCCTTTTTCATTTTTAAAACCTACGATTACCTTGAGAAAAAAGACCCTATTTTTAAAGCAAATTTCATATTTTTTATATAACTTTTGTGATTGTTTTTTTTAATATTGTATTTTTGAGAGTCTAACCTCTACTCTAGATTTTTAATCTTTACTTTTTAGTATTTGTTATCAATTCTGTACCTTTAAGAATCCAATCTTCAGTAACCATTTTTACTTAGGAGTGTGATTACTGTGTTGATTGCTCTCTCCCTTTTTGACTCTCCTTTTTCTCCCTAAGATCACCTCTATCTCCTCCCTCCCCCTTCTCTTCTCTACTTAACTCTGTGAATCTCTTTGGGTGTTCCGGGCTGTAGAGAAAACTTAGGGAACTGATCACAGGCTAGATTGGTTTCTCTCCTTTTGACTTTTCCTCCTTTCCTTCTGGTCACTTCTATCGCCTTCCTTCCTCTTTTCTTCTCTATGGAACTCTGAATGTTCCAGACTGTGGAGAGCAAGTAGGGAATTGACTACTGGCTAGACTGCTCTCTCCCCTTTTGATTCCTCCTCTTCTCCTCCTGGTCACTTCTATCTCCCTCTTTTCTTCTTTATGTGACTCTGTGAACCTCTCTGGGACTCCCTCACTGAGAATCTTTTCACCATTAACCTAGATGTTTTATCATCAGTGCTGTATGGATGAAGAAGTCTTAAGGCTACTATAAGAATAAGACCAAAAGCCAGAGGCAGGAGACCTAAATCCAAAACTTGAGAACACCAGAAAACTCCTGACTCCAGGGACCAACGATTGACAAGGGCTCATCCAAAAGCCTCCATACCAACACTGAAACCAAGCTCCACCCAAGAGCCAACAAGTTTAAGAGCAAGACATACCAAGCTAATTCTCCAACAAAGCAGGAACATAACCCTGAGCACAAAAAATACAGGTGGCCAAAAGTCACACCAAACCCATAGACACCTCAAAACTCACTACTGGACACTTCATTGCACACCAGAGAGAAGAGATCCAGCTCCACCCACCAGAACACTGACACAATCATCCCTAAGCATGAAATCTTGAAAGCCACTTGGCCAACCCCACCCACAAAGAGGAATGTGCACAATAAAGAGGAACCACAAACTTCCAGCATACACAAAGGCCACCCCAAACACAGCAACCTAAATAAGATGAAAAGGCAGAGAAATATTCAGCAGGTAAAGGAACATGATAAAAGCACACCAAACCAAACAAAAGAGAAGGAGATAAGGAGTCTACCTGACAAAGAATTCAGAATAATGACAGTAAAAATGATCTAAAAATTNTGGATGGCATCACTGACTCAATGGACATGGGTTTGGGTGGACTCCAGGAGTTGGTGATGGACAGGGAAGCCTGGCACGCTGCAAGTCACAGGATCGCAAAGAGTTGGCCACGATTGAGCGACTGAACTGAACTGAGCAAGACCCAGTTTTCCTATCAGTCCCTACCATCAGGAAGCTTAGTCTCTTAGCCTCCTCCATCAGAGGGCAGACAGAAAAAGCAAGAAGAACCACAATGCCAAAGCAGCTAGGAAAAAAACCACATTACAGGAAGATAATCGAGATGAAAAAGCAGAAAGTTATGTCCCACATGAAGGGACAAGACAAACCCCAGAAAAACAACTAAATGAAGTGGAGATAGGCAACCCTCCAGAAAAAGAATTCAGAATAATGATAGTGAAGATGATCCAGGATCGTGGGAAAACAACAGAGAAGATACAAGAAATGCTTATAAAAGACCTAGAAGAACTAAAGACTAGATAAACAGAGATAAATACTATACTAGAAGGAATCAATAGCAGAATAACTGAGGCAGAAGAATAGATAAATGACCTGGAGAACAGAATGGCGGAAATCACTGCCACAGAACCAAACATAGGGAAAAGAACAACAACAACAAAAATGAAGACAGCCTAAGAGACTTCTGGGACAACATTAAGCACACCAACATTTGCATTATAGGAGTTCCAGAAGGAGAAGAGAGTGAGAAAGGACCTGAGAAAATATTTTTATAATAGCTGAAAACTTCCCTCACATGGCGAAGGAAATAGTCAACTAAGTCCAAGAAGCACAGAGAGTCCCAGGCAGGATTAACCCAATGAGGAACACACTGAAACACATAATAATCAAACTGACAAAAATTAAATATAAAATATTAAAAGCAACCAAGGGAAAACCGACAAATAACATACAAGGGAACTCCCATCAGGTTATCGGCTGATTTCTCAACAAACTCTAAAAACCAGAAGGGAATGGCACAATATATTTAAAGTGATGAAAGGGAAGAACCTACAACCAAGAATACTCTACCCAGCAAGACTTGGCTGGGTAGAGTCTGGCCCTACTCTTTTTGTCTGGCTATTCTCCATTCAGATTTGATGGAGAAATCAAAAGCTTTCCAGACAAGCAAAAATTAAGAAATTCAGCACCACCAAACCAGCTTTACGACAAATGCTAAAGCAGGAAGCACAAGAGAAGAAAAAGACCTACATAAAATAAACCCAATTAAAAGAGTAATGGGATCATACATATCGATAATTACCTTAAATGTAAATGAATTAAATGCACCAACCAAAAGACATAGACTGGCTGTGTAGATGAAAACATGTGCATGGATGCACTTCCACTTACTACATCACTCTGCTTGACACCCCCTCCCAATTGTATATAATTATTTTATATTGTTAGGTTAACCATGCCCCCATTATGGCTTGCAATTATAATCATCCTTTTTGATTGTGAAAGCTGGTAAACATCATTCTATATCACCCAAACTACCATTTAACAGAAAAACCTGTAATCACTTTTTAAAACCAGATGCATATCAGAATTATCTTCGAATTTTTTGAAAAATACAAATGCCCACATATTGTTTTTTTTTTCCTCCAAAGCTCTAGATATACTTCTAAAGAGGAGCCATGTTTAAAAACAACTGGACTATATGATGATACTTTACTTTTTTCTGGCTTCACCTTTTCTATTTCCTATTCAGTGCTCCCATTTTTAGTTTAAGTTTTCCAATTTCTCCATCTCTTCTTTTCTTTGATGTTATTTCTCAAGCCTTTATCAAGCACAGTAGAAAAATATTTGTATACATATATATAAAAAAATATGTATAATATATATATTTTAGAAAATTTATGAGTTTTTGCCTAAAAAAATTATGACATCTTGATTCCACTTGTTTCACTTAGTATGAATACAATGATAAATTCTAATTAAAAAATAGATATGCAACAAGCAACAAAAGTCTAGTGTATAGCACAGGAAACTATAGTCAATATCTTATAATAACCTATAAGGGAAAATAATTTGAAAAATAATGTATGTGTATATGTACAACTGAATTACCTTGCTGTGTACCTGAAACATTGTAAGTTAACTATATTCAATAAAATATATACATTAAGAAAAAAAGAAAAGGGAACCGTGGTGGGAATGTAAAATAGTGCAGCCACTATGGAAAACAGCCTGGAGGTTTCCCAAAGAAACTAAAAATAGAACTACCATATGATCCAGCAATTCCACTCCTGGGTATACACTAGAAAAAACCAAAAGTACTAATTCAAAAAGATACATGCACCCCAATTTTCAAAGCAGCATTATTTACGATTGCCAAGATATAGAAGCAAAGATGTGATATATATGTATGTATATATAAGCTTCCTTGATGGCTCAGATGGTAAAGAATCTGCCTGCAATGTAGGAGACCTGGGTTTGATCCCTGGGTAGGAAAGATCCCTTGGAGTAGGAAATGGAAACCCATTCCAGTATTCTTGCCTGGAAAATTCCATGGACAGAGAAACCTGGTGGGCTACACTCCATGAGGTCACAAAAAGCTGGACACAAATGAGCAACTGAGCAAGCACACATATGTATATACATATATTTATATACATTGGAATACTACTAGCCATAAAAAGAGTGACATTTTGCATCTGCAGCAACATGGATGGACTTGGAGGGCATAATGTCAGACATAGCAAGACAAATACTGTATGCTATCACTTATATGTGGAATCTAAAAAATATAACAAACAAGAAGTAGATTTATAGATACTGAGAACAAACTAGTGGTTACCAGTGAAGAGTGAAAAGGCAGGGGGGCATTATAGGAGTAGGAGATTAAGAGGTATAAACTATAAGGTATAAAATAAACTACAAGGATGTACTGTACAACATGGGAAATATACATACAACGCAGTTTTACAGTAACTATAAATGAAGCTTAACCTTTAAAAATTGTGAATAACTACATTGTACACCTTTTCCCTATATAATATTGTATATCAATTATAGTTCAATTTAAAAATGATTTTTAAAAAAGAACCATTTTAGAATATAGTAGTTTTTATTGTTGTTGTTGCTTTAAATACCAACAGTGTCCCACAGGAAAATGGTAGTAATCTGCAGGTTTCACAGGCAGATTTTTATAACGTAAAACAAATGTTTCACTACAACTCTCAAAGAATTGAGAAAAAGCCGAAACAAGTTACTTCTAGGAAGGCAGGGTGGTGCAAAAGAAGTCTCTATGGACTGAGAATCAGAGGTTCAGATTTGGAACCTAAATATATATCTATGCAATGTGATAATGCAATGTAAAAGTCTCTCAGTCATGTCCAACTCTTTGCGACCCCATGGAATATACAGTCCATGGAATTCTCCAGGCCAGAATACTGGAATGGGTAAGCCTTTCCCTTCTCCAGGGGATCTTCCCAACCCAGGGATCAAACCCAGGTCTCCCACATTGCAGGAGGATTCTTTACCAGCTGAGCTACAAGGGAAATGCTTTGTAAACATTAAATGAGCAACAATCATGTGAAATAGTTTCTTAGTAGAATTAATTAATTCTACAAATATTGAGAATGTAGTGCTGTACAAGCCAGGCACAATGCCAGACAATAGGAATGCATCAGAGAGTAAAACAAAGTCCCTGCCCTTGAGGATCTCACACTGTGATAAACTCACACAGAGTAAATGAAGAGGTTAGAGGTGAGAAGAGCTATGAAGGAAGATAAAAGTTGAGTAAACTGTGTAGAGACTGTCAGAGAAGAGCACATTATTATGTTGAAGCATTATTACAAAAGTACTATATTTGTTTATAAAAACACAAAACCTGCAAACAACACAGAAGATCTCATTGTACAGTTAAATGATGAAGGCCCTTTTCTATCTTCCACCAAATTTCACCTCCCAGAGGCAACCACTTCTCCCTAGATTAACTATCCTGTTTAATTCCTCCATTATGACTTTCACTTAAAATATTTATATTTATTTATTTTTAGATTACATTCAATTTTTACTAGAAGCAATTCAGGTCATAACAGAAAAAAAAATTTAAATAACCAAAACCATGGAAACTACATTCACGATACCACTCACCCACAGACAGCATCATTAAAACCCATGTTTTCTTTTGCAAAATCTCGAACCTAGAATGACAAGTAGAGCCACATGTTCCAATTAACACAACTACTAAACAGTGATTCTCAGTTCAAACTTGGAATTCCTTTGTCTCCAAGACTCTCAATTTAAAAAGAAAAATTATAGGACATTGTAAAATACAGAAAAATAAAACAAGAAAACTTAAATTACTTTATTAATATAATTTATTTTTACAAAACCAGAATTACTGTGCATGCATATCATTTTGAAATCTATTTTCTTACTTAATTACATAATATTAACATTTTGCTGACATTGAAGAATTCTACAATGTGGTTCTTAATGGTCATAATATATGTAACCAATTTATGTGCCATAACATTTAATCACCCCTTCATGGATCACAGCCTTGTTGTAGCAAACTGGCTGGCATAACTCAATGAAGTTATGAGCCATGCCATACAGGGCCACCCAAAATGGACGCGTCATAGTAGAGACTTCTGACAAAACGTGATCCACTGGAGGAGGGAATGGTAAACCACTGCAGTATTCTTGCCACTAAAACCCCATGAACACTATGATAAGGCAGAAAGATATGACACCAAAAGATGAGCCCCCAGATTGGAAGGTGTCCCATATGCTACTAGGGAAAAGCAAAGGGCAATTACTAATAGCTTCAGAAAGAATGAAGTAGCTGGGCCAAAGTGGATATGATGCTGAGTTGTGGATGTGTCTGGTAGTAAAAGTAAAGTACAGTGCTGTCAAGAACGATACTGTACAGGAACCTGGAATGTTAGGTCTATGAATCAAGGTATATTGGACATGGTCAAGCACGAGATGGCAAGAGTGAAACACTGACATCTTAGGAATCAGTGAACTAAAATGGACGGGAATGGGAGAATTTAATACAGATGACCATTGTATCTATTACTGTGAGCAAGAATCCCTTAGAAGAAATGGAGTAGCCCTCGTAGTCAACAAGAGTCTGAAATGCAGTACCTAGGTACAATCTCAAAACGACAGAATGATCTCTGTTCATTTCCAAGGCAAACCACCAATATTACAGTAATCCAAGTCTATGCCCCAACCACTAATGATGAAAAAAACTGAAGTTGAACAGAGAAGCTGTTGCAATGAGAAGCCCGCACACTAAAACTAGAGAGTAGACCTCACTCATGGCAACTAGAGAAAGTCCTTGCACAGCAACAAAGACCTAGCACAGCCAATTAAAAAAAAAAAAAAAACAGAAAGATTGCCAGGAGAAATATCAACAACCTCAGATATACAGATGACACCACTCTAATGGCACCAGGTGAAAAGGAACTAAAGAATCTCTTGATGAAGATGAAAGAGGAGAGTGAAAAAGCTGATCTAAAACTCAACATTCAGAAAACTAAGAATCTGGTCGTATCAACTTCATAACAAACAGATGGGGGAAAAGTGGAAGCAGTGACAGATTTTATTTTCTTGAGCTCCAAAATCACTGCAGACAGTGATGGTGGCCATGAAATTAGGACACTTATTCCTTGGAAGAAAAGCCATGATAAATCTACACAGTATATTAAAAAAGCAAAGGCATCATTTTGCCGACAAAGGTGCACCTAGTCAAAGTTATGCTTTTTCCAGCAGTCATGTACGGATGTGAGAGTTGGACCATAAAGAAGGCTGAGCACTGAAGAATTAATTGATGCTTTCAAACTGTAGTACTGGAGAAGACCCCTGAGAGTCCCTTGGATTGCAAGATTAAAGCAGTCAATCCTAAAGGAAATCAATCTTAAAATATTCACTGGAAAGACTGATGCTAAAGCTGAAGCTCTAATATTTTGGCCACCTGATGCAAAGAGCTGACACACTGGCAAAGATACGGATGCTGGGAAAGAACTGAAGGCAAAAGAAGTGGGTAACAAAGGATGAGATGGTTAGATATAGCATCACCAACTCAATGAACATGAATCTGAGCACACTCTGGGAGATGGTGAAGGACAGGGAAGCGTGCCGTCCTGGGGGTCATAAAGAGTCAGACAAGACAGCAAGTGAATAACAAGAACATTTAACCAATGCTTTATGATTGATTTTCAAATTATTTCCAACTTTTGAAGAGATAATATCTTACCAACATTTTTCCAGATAAATCTTTATGCGCATCTATGGTTAATTCCAGAAAGTAAGATTACTAGTCCAAAATATACATGTAACTTAATAATTTTAAAACACATTGCCAAATTGACTTCCTCAAATGTATTATTTCATATTCCCATTAGTGTGTGTAAGTGGCAATTTCCCTGCACTCCTGACAGAAATAGAATGCTGTTTTAATTTGCATTTTTATTAAGGACAGACATTTTTCCTGCTTTTACTTTGATTTCTTACTGTCTGATTTTTTCTCTATTTTTTATTGGGTCAAGTCATGCTTTGTTTTTTACTAGAGATTCTGAATCCTTGAATTTGGAGAACTAGATAGGTCTGAAAAAATTGAGGGACAGAGAGGACATACTTTTTCTATCAAGAAAACACATGAGATTTTTTTTAAGTTTTTAGCATTCTTGGGAGGGATATTTTAACAGAAAAAAAGACATAATAAATAAAGGATGGTTTTCCCCAAGAAAGAGTGGTTGGCAATATTTTTCTGAGACTGGAGAAATTTTCATTCACGCTCAGACAGACTGACTGTCTTTGTAGTAGGATTTGGGAACCACTGTACTCATCATGCTGCAATTCTAGGTTTAGTCTCATTTGAAAAATGAGGTGGTTAGACTAGTGATCTGGTAGAGAAGTCCTCTTATCTCTGAATTTCAAGGCATTTCTTTCATATACAATCTTACTTTAATTATCTATTTGAGAGTTATACCATATGCATCCATTTGTCAGAAGCTTTGAAATAGATTTTATCCATTTAAAAAAGTTTTTAAAAAATTTATTTCAGTGCACCTAGATGCAGCATGCAGGATCTTTTAGTTGTGGCATTTGAACACTAAACTGAGGCAAGTGGGATCTAGTTCCCTGACCAGGGATCCAACTGGGCCCCCTGCAATGGGAGCGAGGAGTCTTAGCCACTGGAACACCAGGGAAGTCTCTAAAACTTTTTTTTTTAATGCTTCATTTTATGTTTTTGACTGTGCTGTTTGCAGGATCTTGGTTCCCCAATCAGAGATCGAACCCAGCAATGGAAGACAAAGTCCTAACCAGAGGACCACCAGATAATTCCCTATATATACGTATTTTTGTAAAGTATACCTAATCTCATAGAAATTAGCCTCCAAGGCAATATTTGGTAATAAAAGTAACAATTTCCACATTGCTCACAAACATCTATCTCCCCATTCCACAAGCAAATACCTTTGTATAGAACCTTGAAGAAGGTTTCAGGGTGTGATTTTGGGATTCCTGGGATTACTTTTCATAAAAAACCTTTGAGTTTTTTCATGTTATATGTGTCAGATGATTTTTTTTATGTGCATTGAGTCAAAGAAGAAAAGTGACAACTGTTCTTCCTGCAGTCATTGAGTGAAGAAAGACATCTTAGGAGTGGCCACTGAAGGATGGTNTTGGGATTCCTGGGATTACTTTTCATAAAAAACCTTTGAGTTTTTTCATGTTATATGTGTCAGATGATTTTTTTTATGTGCATTGAGTCAAAGAAGAAAAGTGACAACTGTTCTTCCTGCAGTCATTGAGTGAAGAAAGACATCTTAGGAGTGGCCACTGAAGGATGGTCACCATGTTTCAAGAGTTTTGTCCCCGGCTTTGCGGAAATTTCAATTTTGTCCAAGTGCCCAGATCATATCAAATTTTTAGATAGTGCTAAGTGCTAAACTCTACGCTAGTCTAGCTCTAATTATGACATTAAGCTGATCAAATCACTTTCATTAATAGTCTTCTTTAAAGAAGGAACAACACAAATGATTGGTTTAGGGCTTGATGACAGTTAATAGTTTCACACTTTTTAACACAAGAGGCATTCTTCAGAAAGCCTCACTCTTCCTGGATTGCTCCAAATGCCTAAACCATCAATTTAGGTAGTATTTGTATCAGTGGGGCACTGTTGAATTATCGCTTCAGTTCAGTTCAGTCGCTCAGTCGTGTCCGACTCTTTGAGACCCCATGAATCACAGCACACCAGGCNCTTCTTTTTATGGTAAATAACTTGTTCCAGTTCACCAGGACTTTCCCTGGTTTTAACCTTCAAATTCCCACTGAGGGTCTAATGTCTCTCATTCCCAGGTAAACCAGTCTGGTCGTTCACATTATATCTTGCTTGGCTTCACAGATTTGTAGTATGAATACATACACAAAAATAAAATTAAAAAACACTTTTTGAGCATGAATAATCTCTACACATGCAAACTATTACAATTGTAAAATACTATGATGAAGTTCATGGGCCTTCAGGTTCATATTCGAACATAAGCCCAGTACATCTTCTATGTGTCTGTGTGTGTCTGTGTGCTTAGTAGCTTAGTCATGTCCAACTCTTGGTAATTCCGTGGACTGTAGCCTGCCAGGCTCCTGTGTCTATGGCATTTCTCAGGCAAGAATACTGGGGTGAATAGCCATTTCCTTCTCCAAGGGATCTTCCTGACCCAGGGATCGGATTGAACCAAGTCTCTTGCATTGCAAACAGATTCAGCCACCAGGGTGGCTCAGATAGAAAAGAATCTGTCATATCATGTTATCCTATCAAAGACTCGAAAGAGTTCTGAGCTCAGACAAAACTCTGAGAACTATGGAACTCTAAGCCTACAAAACATTTTTATTTGCATTGTTTTACTTAGCCTCAAAAAAAAAAAAAAAGAGAGAGAGAGTTATCCATTACTTTCAAATGCAAAATTGAAGCTCTCAGATAATGAGTCAATAAGGTTATTTAGCTAGGAAACGGTGAGGGTGAGTATAGCTTGAGACCTGGGCTTTGTGACTCTGTGACTACTGCATGGCCAAAGGGAAATTATCATAAATATGTCACAAGGAAAATTGTCATAAATTCATAAATTTGCATCACATGCCCAATTTCTCTGGCATGTTAAAAATGTATATTGTACATGCTGTACAATATTTGTATAATAACCAGCTTTTCCCGTCTTAAATTTAGCTTAGAGTAGCAGCAACTACTGCTTTCTCCTTTTAAAGTAGCACAGTTTCTATGTATCTAATTGCTAGTGAAAATCCCAACAACAAAAAATAAGCAATAGCAAGTTTGCAGAATCAGCTTAGTAATATAGATTGAATGAGCCAACTGACTACAGAATACCTAATCAATTAATGTTTGTATTTAGCTGACCATTATCAAAAGATGTATGATATATTTGTTTAGTTTTATGCATCCCTGANAGGGTAGCAGCAACTACTGCTTTCTCCTTTTAAAGTAGCATAGTTTCTATGTATCTAATTGCTAGTGAAAATCCCAACAACAAAAAATAAGCAATAGCAAGTTTGCAAAATCAGCTTAGTAATTTAGATTGAATGAGTCAACTGACTACAGAATACCTAATCAACTAATGTTTGTATTTAGCTGACCATTATCAAAAGATGTATGATATATTTGTTTAGTTTTATGCATCCCTGAAAAAAACCTAATTTGCAAATTTCAGATGAACATTAACAAATTAAGGTGTTAACTCCCATTGGGTCAATATCCATGAAGCAGTAATGATGATGATGATGGTGGTGATAATGATATTAACAACAAAATAACAAGTAAGTCATATATTTTAATATATAGTTTATAAATTAATATCAAGTATTTTCTTTTGTTAGATACTCGTGAAATGGAACAGAATGCTGTTTTATTCACAGTGTATACAGGTAACTTTCCTATGCCCCAGAAAGTTCAAATCACTCCATCAAGTCAGTAATAAGTGGAGAGAGAACTGAAATACTGAGCTTCTAACTGTCCATTGATGCTATTTCCATAGTGTCTTTCCTTCCTTCCAATTCCAGTATTTTTGATCCTACCATCTGATGAAGTAGGAGCATCCAAGACTCATCTGGCAACTTTTATCTTTCACTCCCAAGAGTCAGCCCGTTACTGTATTTGCAGTATGTTCATTGGATCTCTACAAGGTGGCAATGGCATCTGCAGCCGTAGCCATGTGAAGAGAGCCACGGAAAAGGGGCCAGAGTGGACTCCTAATGAAGCGATCACCCTTTGTCTATTTTCTGACGTCTCTCAATGATGCGATTTTGCATGCCTTATTTAACAACATAGTCTTAGTAAAGAATCTGGCCAATATATAATAGTACCTTAAAAATGGTTGTTACATCTCTTTTGGGGAACTTGTCAGGCAAAGCATTGCTCCCCAGAGATTTCCCTTCCAGCTATATCCTTTGTTGCCAAATCAGCTCCACTTTCTTCTTCTCTTTACACAAAGTTATCCCAAGGCTCTGCCTATATAAAAGCAGTCTGACTTCAGTATTTGAATATCTGTGAATTTTCACTCCTTATTTTAAAGGTATTGTTTAGTCACGAAGTTGTGTCTGACTCTTTGCGACCCCATTGACTGTAGCCCACCAGGCTCCTCTGTCCATGGGATTTCTCAGGCAAGAATACTGGAGTGGGTTGCCATTCTTTCTTCAGGGAATCTTCCTGATCCAGGGATTGAACCTGCATCTCCTGCACTGGCAGGAGGATTCTTTACTGCTGAGCCACCAGGGAAGCCTTAAAGTGCTATGTTCTAAATGGTTTTTCTTACCTAAATAGTGGAGGAACATAAANTCTTTCTTCAGGGAATCTTCCTGATCCAGGGATTGAACCTGCATCTCCTGCACTGGCAGGAGGATTCTTTACTGCTGAGCCACCAGGGAAGCCTTAAAGTGCTATGTTCTAAATGGTTTTTCTTACCTAAATAGTGGAGGAACATAAATCATAAAAACAAGCTGAAGGCACAAAATTTATCTAAAGGACAAGACAGTCAAAAGACTCCAGAGTCTAGTAAGGCAGCCTAGGTGACTAAGGAATATCAAGTGGGTATTGGAATGGTGTTAGTTTTCCAGGGCTGCTGAAACAAAGTAATAAACACTAGGTGGCTTAAAAGAACAGATACCTGTTATTTCACATGTATGAAGGCTAGAAGTCCAAAATCAAGTTTTTTGCAGGGCATGCTTTCTCTTGACAGCTCTAGGGGAAAAATCTTTCTTTGCCTTCTCTCGCTTCGGGTGTTGGCTGGTAGTCCTAGGCATTCTTCCACTTAAAGACACATCACTCCTTCTACATGGAAGCTTTCCTCCTTTATGTCTTCACATCTTCTTCTCTCTTTGCCTATCTGTCTCTGAGTTGAACTTTACCCCTATTTGTATTGGATTGGGTCCCACTCTAATGGCATCGCTTTAATTTACTTGTTAACATCACATTTTCAGGTACTGAGGATTAGAACTTCCATATATCTTTTTTGGAGGGACAGAATTTAACCCATAAAAGGATAAAGTGGAGTGTACATACTCTCTCCAAAGGGGTGATAGTCATTCATCTGCCTATTGCTCTCATCTTAAATCTTAGTTTTTAAGGGAAACTGGAAATCTGAACATTTTTTGGAAAATATATACAAGTTAGTCTTCTTGTTTGGGGATAATCAAACTAAGCATGTCTTGAGGTCTCACTGAGTCTTCTGCAAGGTCCTAGATTCTCTGATTTTCCTCATCTATCAATTAACACATGAGAACTGTGGCTCAAAGGGCTGAAAAAATTTGTCTGTGGCCACACAGTTGTTTGTGGAAGAGAAAGACTTACAGTCCCCTGCTCCTAATTTTGTTTTCTTTGGACAAAAGGCAGGAATTGATTATAGACAATCTTTTTCAGTGATCAAACAGCCCTCCTTTCTGCACTCAGTTATATCCATTCCTAACTGTTTAGGAAAATCTTCCTTCAACTTCTAAAAATTTTGTCAGATAATGGTATTCAAAGAAGAAAAAANGGACCACGCGGGGAAGGGCCAGGGGTGTACAGAGAGGCTCTCCGCGTTGCCACGGAAACGTATCCCTCCGCCCAGCATTCGCGTTTCAGTTCCCTCCGCACCGCTTCTCTGCTGTTTCCGCCCAGCTCCTTTGTGCCGCGCAGAACGTCGAGATGACGCATGCGCAACGAAACCCAGCCGCCGCATATATAAGCGCGAACCCAGGCGCTTCCTCGTAGTGCCGCCGGGACCGTTGGCGAGTGAGGCGGTTTGGTTGGTTTTGATTTGATCGTTCTCTGGGCGCTGCGAGCTGAAAGAGCCCAGCTCGCAGGCCAGTCATCATGTCGCGCTACGGGCGGTACGGAGGAGGTAAGAGGCTGGAGGCCAGTAAGGGAGGTTGCTGTGGGTGTAGTGAGTATTTAGAGGTCGTGAGGTTGGCGCGGCGGTTGGGAGACGGTTATTCCGCGTGCGTAATGGCGGCTTCGGCGCACACCATACGAAGCTGGAGGCGGCGGCCGCGGGGTTTCGCAGGAGGACAGCGGGTGGCTGGGGTAGGTCTCTGGCGGGTATCTTTCAGTTCTTGGGCATCGTAGTCTCCCGCCCAGCCCGAGCCAGGCCCTCGATCACTGTTTTGTTGTTGCCCTTATTCGAGCCGCCCGCCTGCCCGCCCGTCCCCCACACCCCCCCCCCCGTCCTCGGCTGCCATTTTGCGCACATTGACGACCATGGTGGCGCATTTCTTTGGCGCTTTCCCGCCACTTTAGCTGACAGATGTGGTCCCAGCCGTAAAAGAAAGGATGAATTTAAGACTTAGAAAACTGGCAGCTTCGAGCTGCGCATTCTCGTCAAACGGTCTGATTGCTGAGTGGGAATGGAAGCGTGATTTTTAAGTCTAGCTGCTGGTTTCTCTCTTGGCTTTTTCGAGCACGGTTTATGGCTTCTCAGGCGGGGAGCTGGAGTCACGGGCGAGCCTGCGCCTGGGGCGCTTGCTGCGGAGTACTGGAGTCGGCGCAGCCCCGCTCCCGGTCCGCCTTCCGCTGGGGCCCGCTCACTGAGGACGCCGCTGCCGCCGCCGGCCCGCGCGTTCTCGGTGTGCCTGGGGCTGCCGGGACTTGGGGGCGGGACCGGGGCGGAGCCCGCTCCACGCCTCGGAGTATCCTACCACGCTGCGGTGCTCGTGTCTGGAGGTTTCCCGCGGGCCGCCCCCTCCATTGAATGTTAAGAACTTGGTGGTACGCTTACCTTTTCAGAAGTGTACGAACTTCGTTGGTTTAAAGACTAAACACTGTTAAAGATGAATTTAAGCAAAGAACTCAAACTTGGGCCAGATTATTTGCATAATGTGTGCTCTTTTCTTTGCGTTTTTTAAACAGAAACCAAGGTGTATGTTGGTAACCTGGGAACTGGTGCTGGCAAAGGAGAGTTAGAAAGGGCTTTCAGTTATTATGGGCCTTTGAGAACTGTGTGGATTGCCAGAAATCCTCCAGGATTTGCCTTTGTGGAATTTGAAGACCCTAGAGATGCAGAAGATGCAGTTCGAGGCCTGGATGGAAAGTAAGTGAGATCTTGGCGAGAATGTGCCTGTGCCAGGCTTGAATTCTGTGGTCTGGAGGAGTTTTTAAATAATTAGCTGATCACTTTATGACGCAGGAAATGAAAGCAAAAGTGAAGTTTGAAGGACTTACAAGATATAGCTGGAGCTTCTGAGGCCAAAGAGCGTGGTTGAAAAGTTATAAATACAGAGCTCACTTTTTTTTTTTTTTGAGCTTTACAGTTTTGTTGTTGTTTTTTTGTAGAGTTATTTGTGGTTCTCGAGTGAGAGTTGAACTATCAACAGGCATGCCTCGGAGATCTCGATTTGATAGACCACCTGCCCGACGTCCCTTTGATCCCAATGATAGATGCTATGAATGTGGCGAAAAGGGACATTATGCTTATGATTGTCATCGCTATAGCCGCCGAAGAAGAAGCAGGTATTTATTTTAATAAAGGAATGGTTAGTGTACTAGTTAATCAAGTAATTTTTTTATTAGCAAGGCACAAACGTATTTTTCTGTAAACTTGAATGTTAATTGTTACAGGTGTATTTTACAATTTTTGTTTAATTAAAGAAATGTTAATGTATTAATAATCAACCTGGTCAAAACCTTTCAGGTTTCTTCGTTTGAGTCAGTCGCCTTGATTCAGAATGTCACGAGCCTTATGATATCATGCTGAGGCGCCTTGCAAATCCGACAATTAAGATCCTCCTAGACCTTGAGGTGATCAGCATAAGAGGCCAGATCCCCTCGAGTCATCTACACCTAGCTTCACCTTATTCTTTAAAGGGCAGAAAATTTGAGACGGTGATCGCCGTAACAGTAAATTTGGCTTACAATTGGGGGCCCCTCCGGTTTAGAAAGAGGAACACCAGATTGACCACATTCCCAACTAGAAAAATCTTCTTGCGTCAATCAAGCCTCACCTGGCTCATTTGGCTGTCAGTTTGATCGTCGTGTAGATTGAAGAAAACATCTAGATGCAGCGATCGGCTATAGATACTTCTAGATCGTCTAGATCTACTAGACCATGGGCCAAAGAGGGTCGACCTGCAAACTTGCAAGGTTTATTTTAAATACACATTACAGTGTTTTATATTATGTTAATCTAAAATGTAATTGAGCTTTTAACAAATCTTTTTTTAGGTAGTTTAAAAAAAAAAAAAAACGACAACTAATAGGCCCAGAGTTTATTTCCAAATGAGACACTAAATTTAAATAGTTTTGAGATTTGGTTTCAGCAGAGGCACACAGACTCTAAAAGGAGTTGCCATCTAATATTATGTTTTTTTCTGACTTGAAAAATAGGTCACGGTCTAGATCACATTCGAGATCCAGAGGTAGACGATACTCTCGCTCACGCAGCAGGAGCAGGGGAAGGAGGTGAGAGATCTTGTTTAAACTTCAACTTGTAAGTAGTGGTGAAGTTTAATTGGAATCGAATTGAAATTACTTTGATTTAATGTTTAGGTCAAGATCAGCATCTCCTCGGCGATCAAGATCTGTGTCTCTTCGTAGATCAAGATCAGCTTCACTCAGACGATCTAGGTCTGGTTCTATAAAAGGATCGAGGTATTTCCAGTATGTAGCACCTTTTTTCCCCCTTATTTGTATTTGGATTGTCCCGTCTTAATGACAGCGGTGGAGTATGGACCTTATTGAAGTGGAATGCTTCAGAAGATATTTGGAAAAAAAGTTGACTATGAACGTGTCCAAATGAAGAAAAGCCCAACTAAAGATGTTAAGGGCATTAGAGAGGTGATGGGGTGGGGTCTAAGGCATAAATCCTCAAAATCATTCCAGGGAGCACTCTGGGTAAACACTTTGAAAACTTCTGGAGTCAGCTTATATCTGCTTAGATCTGCTCTCATATGCCTGTAAGTCAGTTTATAGACAGATGATAATAGCACTAAAAGATGATAGTTACTTGGTCCCCGATAAGAAGGCCCATTAGAACCAGAAAGATTTAGAAGCAAGTTAAAGTTTTTCTTTTTTGAGGGTTGAGACCATGGAAAATTTAGGGTTATACACATAGATTGAATGTGGCTTGTTTGACCAGATATTTGGTTTAGACACTGAAATTTGAGAAGTTAAAAATAAAATTAGACCCCTCAGCATTTTTTTTTGTTTTCAAAGGTTATGGAAATGGATAACGTTGTAGATAATGAAAGGAATTGACAATGCTATTGTGTCAGTGGTAGGGAATGCTACTGAGAATTATTGGTACTCAGTAACAGCACAGTCTTTATAAATGCCAGGATTCAAAAACTTGTCCATTTGAAAAACTTGGACTCTAAATAAATGCATTTAACTTGGTTGCAGGACCTCAAGATGTACATGTCAGCCTCATTTGGTTTTGTGTTTACAGATTGATGGTCCTGAACCATGATAGTTTGTTGATCTGTGAACACAGCTTTACCCAGTCATGAGTTTTCACTGAACTTAAAAGAAGCGAAGTTTCCATTCAGGAGGTTGATATAATTCTTTTAAACACCAGTTTTCTCAAATACCACAAATTTCACTTCAATGCTACACTCTGTTTAAAAATATTGTATGTCTCATGATAGATTTTTGAAATGGTAGTTCCAAGTATTTGTCCAGTCTTAGACTTAGTAGGGCATCTTGGACAGTTTTAGCCCCTTCTAGCCTACCTTAAAAGGTATTCAGAAGGTATTTAATGAAATTGCTCCTGTGGACTAATTGGTATAAATGTGTTTGCTTTTATTAAGATCCCGGTCCAGGTCGAGATCAAGATCCAGGTCTCTTTCACGGCCTAGAAGCAGGTAGAGTAAAAATCTCATTGTTGCTCTTTTAGTTATATGGCACCAATATCCAGAGTTCAAAGTATTTTTGAATTATTGAAATTTGTTAGATATGAGCTTAGAAGTAAGTTGAGGAGGGGAGCACAGTTTTCTTATTAGTAAACCAAACTTTATAACTTCCTTTATACATAGCCTGTTCTGGCTGACTTTCTAGGCAAGGGCATATCAAGCTATGGTGAAAAGTTGGTGAGTTTGGGATTATGTCATGTCCAAGCTATAATGAAAAGTTGGTGAATTTGGGGTTATATTAAGAGGCCTGTGTTGGATTTAATAGATGTATGGAGAAGCATTCTGCTTAGAGTCATTGTGCTTAGAGTGAAAGGTTATTTTACGAAGAGCGAGTGTTAGAAGATTGACTTTTGGCCAAAAAATTGGTAGGGTTTTTGTTTCCAGTTTAACTGCGGTGTAGTTTAAGCTCAGGACATTTTTGGGGTTCATTTCATTTTATTGGAACTGAAGGGGTTGGATAGTACTTTTCACACAAAAGTAAAACACAGCCTTTTCATGTTTTGACAGCCGATCAAAGTCCAGATCTCCATCTCCAAAAAGAAGGTAAGCTAAATAATTTGTTGCCATATCTTAACTGTCAAGTGTGGCCTGTGCAGAATTTTTGCTTACTGCCTACTTCGCTGAGCTCTTTGGAGAATTGGTGCTCTTATGTTAAAATACTAGAGATTCTCAGATGACCTCCCCCCCAAATCTCCAAAAAGCAAATAGTTATCTTTACCTAAGTTTTGTAAGATTAATGAGTGAAGAGGCTGTTAAACCTTACAGGGTTTTTTTAAGACTTCTGCTATAGGAACTTACTATTACTACCCTTTGGCCACCTTAACATTTCTTAACTTAGTTTCACCCTGACATATATGTGAGAAGAGTTTTGTTAGACACTAACTGGTTCCAAACTTAAATATTTTTTTCTTTTTAGTCGTTCCCCATCAGGAAGTCCGAGAAGAAGTGCAAGTCCTGAAAGAGTGGACTGAAGTGCTCAAGTTCACCTTTTAGGGAAAATTATTTTGTTTACATTATTATAAGGGATTTGTGATGTCTGTAAAGTGTAACTTAGGGAGGGTATTTCAACCATCTAATCAAAATGGATCTGGACTATTACTCTGTAAATTTACAGCAGTAAGATAATACAAATTTTTGTTGAATGTATTAACATCCTATGGTCTGAAAATGTGGATTTTTATTTGGCACATTTAAAATAAAATGTTTCTAATTAGATTCTTGATTTGTGTTCAATATTAATACTCCTAAATTTGGTATGCTTCAGGAGTTAACCTTGGTATTAACCATATTCATATAGACCTACACTTAATGATGTTAAGTCTTAAACATAATTAACATATATATATACACACACTTGTAAAATTCCTTTTTACCCTTAGAGCTTTGGGTCAGATGGTAAGAACTCGAGTTGGGTCTCCCTAAACAGCATGGATGATGCCTCATGACAAGTCCCTAAGTTCTGTTAGAGTTGGTATCAGATATTATCAGTAAGGCTAATTTCTTATGTCAGGCTGTAGGGACCACTGACTTGCTGTAAGTGAGCACACCAGGAACTAAGTAAGAAGTAGTTGGACTTGATGCTGGAGAAGCTGGATTTTACAAAAGCCTACTAGAGGTTATCAGGCTGTTAGATGGGGTGGTATCAAATTAGAGCTCTCATTCTAGAAAGTTATACTCAATGTTCTTTTGTTTTCAAACATTAACCAGTTTCATATCTGAACTTTTGCATGTTAGAGGAATTGTCTGAATTTGGAACAAAACACCTTTATGTAAACCAGCTTTGCAAAATTTTCCAGCCTAGATATTCTTTTCTGTCTCTTCAAATGTATTGCCTTATTCTGAGCAGAGAGATTAATTAATTCCCAGGTTAGGTTTCTTCAGTTCCCGAAAACCAACATAATTCATCTTATTTTGCCAGGCTGGTGCAAAGTAATTAAAGATGTCAGAAATGTTAATGAGACTAAAGCAGTTATGTAAATTCAACCTATATTTAGCAACACCTCACTGTAGTTACTTTTTGGCAGCATCTGATAGACTATAATACAAGCACCAGTAGATTGTTTATTTGGACTTTAAGCATCGTAGGACAGTGACAGTTAATTTTGAATTTTCTGGTCAAGCTTTTACCGGATATTCTCTAGTCTTGGTGGAAAAAATTTTTTTAGTGTTGATGGCACAGCTATCTGTCCTTGTTTCTGATACTTTCAAACTATTAATGGATAGCATTACAGTTGGGAATACTGATCTGCCTCATATATTTACTGGTTTGAATGATCATTAGTATGTTCAAGGTTTGGACGCTTTTGTTTTTGGAATTTTGACAACTGGCTGCGTTACATGGTTGCTGTAAAGCTGTGTGTAATCATCAGGCTTGCTTGTTGCACTTGGTCAGCTTTACTTGTTCTGTATTATATAAAGATAAGTTTACTCAACAATAAATCTGCAGAGAATAAACAGTCCTGATACTCAATTTGTGGAAGGGGGAGTTCTGAGGCAAGAGTAGGAATCATTAATTCTGTAGCTTTGGGATGGATTACTAGCAGCATTCTAGAGATTAGTTGTGAGAGGATAAAAATATGGAAGAGAGGTTAGGGGCAAAAAATGAATTTAAAAAGCACAGAAAATTCCTATTTACCCTTACAGGAAAGGTAGTACAGAGTATGTAGGTCAACATTTTTGTAGCCATGACAACTCCGTACCGACATTTGTTATTCATCTTAATGAACTGGCTGGCGCAGTGCACCTTTTTTTAAAACATTTCAAGGTTGGAACTGCTAAATAGATTGTGTGATTGATTTGAAAAATGCTGGTTCGTGTTTAACATATAACATATTAACCTGGCATTATTAACCTGGGAGCTGATTGAACATGTCTTTGCTTTGGACATAGCACCTTACTTGGCACTCTCCTAGGTGTAAGTAAAGCATGACTTAGGACTTCACTTTTGTAGTTCTCCTTCAGGCTTTGAACTAAGCTAAGTATCAAGGCAAAGTGCAATGCTGTGTTTTGCCATGTCCCCTCCAGTGAGAAGAAAATTTGAGGGGTTCTTGAAATAATACTGATTTGTGGCTAGGTTAAATGAATGATAGTGTGGTATTGTGATTTTCATCATTGTGTAGCCTATCTTGAAGTCGAGTGTTTTCCAGGATATAGTAAGCTAAGTAGGAATTGAAAGCTGTAAAGCTGACGTTGTTGGCAGTGAGTTTTCAATGAAGGACAGTAGCAACAAATTCACTAGATCTGGCTCTGAGCAATTAATTGCTTGGAGACCTTTACAGGGGAGGGAGACCTAGAAGATGTTTATGTAAATTTATAGCTGGGAGGATATGATGAAGACATGGTTAAAGTAGAAAGAAATACTGAGGGCTTGGCTGGTGTTGGTGTTAATAACTTGGTTATTTTCTTTCCAGACTTAATGGGGGAAAAGATGCTGGATAGAAGGGTAATTCTAGAACACAAAATGTAGTAGCCAAATAATTCTTCAGCCCTCAAGGCCAGTTGCCAAAGTTAATGGCTTTTCCCATTTGCCACAGGCTGCTAGCCCAACCTATTTTCCATTTCATTTCACTTTTTGATTTGGTGTATATAGCAAGAAGGCTCTACCCCTGACTCTGAGCCACCCAGTTACCTCCCCAAAAGCTACCATTGTCGTCATTTGTACATACTTTTTCCTTTTTTTGGCTGCACTGTGTGGCCTGTGAAATCTTTTTTGCCCAATCACTGATTGAACCTGGTACCTGGCCGTGAAAGCTCTGAGTCCTAACCACTGGACTGCCAGGGAAGTCCCACTCTCCTTTTTTCTTTTTAAAAAAGATTATTTATGGCTGTGCTAGGTCTTGGTTGCTGCAGTCTGCCCTTGTCTGGTTGTGGGAAGTCAGGGCTCCTCTAGTTGCGGAACATGAGCTTCTCATTGTGGCGCCTCAAGAGTGCAGGCTTAGTTGTAGCAATGGGCTTAGTTGCTCCAGTACATTTGGGATCTTCCTGGACCAGGGATCGAACCCATGTTCCCTGCATTGGCAGGCGGGTTCTTTACTAATGAGCCATCAAGGAGACCCTCCTTTTTTCTCTAACAAATATATAAGCCTTGTTTTTTTCATTAAATGTCTTAGAGATCTTTTACATAAGTAAAAATGGCACTTTTTAAAAGTTGCATACTATTAAGTTGCTTGGATGTTGCATAATTTATGCATTAAACTTTTGTGCTCCTTCAGTGTGCCAGGTACTGTTAGCTTTGGAATATAGAAGTGAATGGTCTTTATCTTCATTGAGCAAAAGTTCTGGAAAGGAAAGGAGCAAACACCAGATGGGTAATAAATGATACAGAGAATAATGATACAGAAGGATAGGGGATTGGTTGTGTTTGTGTAAGGACTGGTCTGAGGAGGCCTCTGATGGTGACATTGGATCAAGTGAGACCACACCAACTTCTTGAGGCACAGTACAGCAAAGGCCTAAAGTAGTTTGAGTTGGAGGCTAGGAGGCCAAGAGGCAGTGAGTAGAGGGAAGAGGTAGGTGGTTTAGGAAGGAGGATGTAGGATTATAGATCGTGTAGGACTTTGTATGCCTTGGAAGGGACTCCCTGTTTTCCTTGGAGAGTTTTTGAGCTACAAGTAATAGCAGTTTAATCAGTTTTCTATTCATGGATGTGAGAGTTGTTTCTAATTACTATTATAGTGCTGCAGTGAATAACCTTACTCAGTATGTCACACGTGTAACCCTGTGTATGTATCTAGGATAATTCTTAGAAGTTGAATTGCTGGGTCAGAGGGTCTGTGCATTTATATTTTTGCTGGTACTGCTTGTCCTGGTGGAAATGTATAGGAGAGCCTATTTCTCTCTAGCATTGCCCATTTGGTACACATGGTGTAGCAACATGATGGGCTGTCAATGTTGTTGATTTTTACCAATTTTGTGTTGAAACATGGTATCTCAACATAGTTTAATTTTGTGGTAAAATACATGTTTTTCCCCCAAGTTCTGTAAATTGTCATGTATTCAAGCCTGGTTTAGGTTCCCTTGCTCTCAACACACAGGCCTCTATAGTAGAACACTGGAATTGCCTGTTTACTTGTCTGCAGGTGTGCTATTGCAAGGCACATTGTGACAGCAGGTACCTTGTTCTGTTTCTTCACTGCCTAGTGCTTATTAACACTTACATAGCTGATGAATGACTTCATGGATGGGTAAATGAATTGTAATCTGTTAAACCAAACAAAATTAGAACTGTCTTTATAATTAATCACCATTTCAATTAAAAGCCCATATTTTCAGTTTAGTAGCCTATCAGAAGGTTTATGCCTCATCTGGGTTAACACTGAGAGGCTGAGAGTTCTGCTCAGAAAGAGTAGAAGATTTCTGTGCAGAAAATTCTCTGCTAGGAAAGGTTCAAACTTAATTCCTCTCCTCTTCAAGAACTGGTGAGCCCAGGTGAGTCAGCCTAACCTACATAAGGAAGGTCAAATCATCCATTTCTTATGACAGTCAGATACCTAAGTTTATGTCTTAGCTACCTCTAGATTCCCTGGGATCTAAGTGACTGAAGCTTGAAGAAGGCTGGATGCGATCCTATTAAAAGACTGTTTTTATCTTGGTTAATAACATACCTTCAAGAAATCTGGGTTCTAGAAAATGAATCCTTTTCACTGCCAAGGATCAAAAAGTCTAGCTGTAAAGAAATATAATCAATGTGGCAGAGGTAAAGGGAGATAGGTCTGTTTGTCTTGGTCATTGTCCAGAGGACCATCACCAGAGTACCTGGGCCCCTATAACAAGTTATGAATTCTTTGCCTAAGAATGAGTACCCTGTGACATTTTGTGTTACAGTGGCTGAGCCGAGTAATTGCAGCAGATTAAGTGCCACAAAGCTTAAAATGTTTCATCTCTTGCCCTTTACAGGAAATGTTTGCAAATCCCTGATTTACACTTACCTCTTTTTCTTTTTGCCATGATGCAAGGCCTGCGAGATCTTCCCTGACCTTTCTCTAACTATTTAGTCTTCAACATAATGGTGCCAGGATTGTCAGTCTGGTTGCTGGGGTCTTAACAAGACATACTTTCGGTCTGGGAAGATTATTTCTCTGACTCAGTCTTGAAGTGCTTCCTGAAGCTAGAAAGTAAATTCTAGCTAAACACACTAATGCACTTAAAATATTAGTGAATGTGGAGACTCATTACTATGAAGAAAGCTTTTACTTTATGCCAGGGCCAGTGGTTCTCATCCCTAGTTACAAATCAGGATCACCCAGGGAGCTTTAAAAACAATGTAATGAAATCAAAATTGCTGAGGGTAGCTTGGGCATCAATATTCTAAAAAATCTCCCTTAGTGATCCTAATATACAGCCACAATTGAAAACTACTGCTGAAGGGGTTAGTTCTAGCCAGCTCCTACTTCACTATAACATTATTAGACAGACTGGCCTAGCTTACTGCTATTGTCATAAGAGAGTTAGCAGCACTCACGTGATTCAGAGAAGGATTCTACAGTACATCCTCTAGGATCCTTTAACCGACTGACCCTATGGAATGGAACCTTTCAATGAAAAAGGAGTTTATGTTAGTACCACTAGAGGTCACTGTACTCAAGAGAAATACTCATTTTTTAAAAAGGTAACATTCTGTTCAAGAAATTTGAAGGGCTATTTATCAGAACTGTTGGGTTTTGTCCAACACTAAGTGAACTCCAAACATGGCCCCTGGTCACAATAATCGCTTCAAAGCATCTAAGGCTCTAATGCAAATACATTTATAATTGTTATAGCTTTGCGATGTGTTGTTTTGTCAAATATCTCTAGTATTACTGCTTGTTTAAAAGTCAGATTTTCTGATATTAATATAGCCACTCTACCTATTTTATGGTTACTGTTTTTATGATATATCTTTTTCATCTATTTACTTTCAGTTTATTGGTGCATATACAGTTGACCCTTAAATAGCATAGGTTTGACCAGCATGGTCTTCCCTGGTGGCTCAGTCAATAAAGAGTCTGCCTGCAATGCGGGAGGCCCAGGTTCAGTCCTCAGGTCGGGACGATCCCAGAGACGGAAATGGCAACCCACCGCAGTAATTTTGCCTGGAGAATTCCATGGACAGAGGAGCCCGGTGGGCCTACAGTGCATGGAGTCACAGAGTCGGACATGACTGAGTGACTAACACTTGACCAGCATGGCCTTCTTACACATGGATATTTTTTCAGTAGATTCTGTATACCTCCATGATTTGCAGATGTAGAACCACAGATGCAGATGACTGTAGTTACATGTGGGTTTTTGACTTGGTGGTCATGGTGGTGGGGTACTTCAAAGGTCAACTGTAATCAGTTGCTAGATCTTGACTTTTAATTCAGTCTTACAGACTGCCTTTTGATTTGTTTAAGCCATCTGCATATAGAATTAGTAATATGGTTGGGTTTATGTTTGAGGTTTATTGTTTTCTGTATGTCTCCTGTCTTTTTACCATTTTGTATTAAATATTTTTTTAGTGTACGATTCAAATTCCTCTTGATTTTTTAAAACTGTATTTTTTAGTTACCTCCTGAGTGATTGTATCTTGTTACTGTTCAGTCACAGTTGTGTCCGACTCTTTGTGACCCCATGAACTGCAGCACACCAGGCTTCCCTCTCCTTCAATCTCCAGGATCTTGCTCAAACTCAGGTCCATCGAGTTAGTGATGCCATCAACCGTCTCATCCTCTGTTGTTCCTTCTCCTCCCGCCTTCAATCTTTCCTAGCATCAGGGTCTTTTCCAGTGAGTCAGTTCTTCAGATCAGGTGGTCAAAGTATTGGAGTTTCAGCTTTAGCATCAGTCCTTCCAAGGAATATTCAAGACTGATTTCCTTCAGGATTGACTGGTTGGATCTCCTTGCAGTCCAAGGGACTCTCAAGAGTCTTCTCCAACACCACCGTTCAAAAGCATCAATTCTTCGGTGCTCAGCTTTCTTTATGGTCCAGCTCACATCCATACATGATTACTGGAAAAACCATAGCTTTGACTATACAGCTGGATCTTAATTTATTACAATCTCCTTCAGATTAATAGTCTGGTAAAATCCAGAAATTTTGCTCCAGTGTATTTTCTTTTCTGAAACTTCCTTCCCCGTGCTATATTACGTGTTACAAACTTGGTGATATGGTGTTTAATTATTGCCTCATACAACCTTCTGTCTTTTAAAGAAAAGATGAGAAAATTTACCGTTTCTGGTATTTTTCCTTTCATGGGTTTGAGTTACTGTCTTAATTCCCTTGCAGCATTAAAGGAAGACTTCTCTAGTATTTCTTGTAAGTAGTTCTGCTAGCAGTGAGTTTTCTGATTCTTTATCTGGAAATGTTTTTATCCCACTTTTGCATTTGAAGGGTAATTTGGGGGGTTAAGCACATTGATTGTACCTTTTACTG
The DNA here is from genome assembly GCA_006410875.1 of Neotragus pygmaeus. Classification (NCBI taxonomy): domain Eukaryota; kingdom Metazoa; phylum Chordata; class Mammalia; order Artiodactyla; family Bovidae; genus Neotragus; species Neotragus pygmaeus. Next base: position 126,639 of record SJYV01012506.1, on the reverse strand, counting down.
CCTCCTGCCCTGTCTGTTGAAGGCAAAAAGTCAGATGTTAATTGCGTTGGTGGTCTCCTGTAATGACGAGACTTTTTTCCTCTTGCTTTCAAATTTTTTCTGTCTTCAGGTTCATTTATTTTTTTTCCCTGCCATTCTAAATCTGCTTCTGAGCCTCTGTAGTTGGAACTGTCATTGGTTATTGTACTTTTCAACCTCAGAATTTTGCTTGGTTCTTTTTTTTATAATCTCTATTCAGTATTTTGGCTATTTCTAAAAGAACATTCTTGTGTTTATTTTGAAGCTCAGCTTTGTAGGGGTTGCCCTGTGTCTGCATAGCTGGCTCAGTGGTCAGCAACTGGGTAGTAGTGCTCACACATTTCAACCCAGATTACTGTCCTCTGCTGATGGATCTGTGTGAAGTTAGGGAGTGGATTCAGTGTTTAGACATTTTTTCAAATCTGTTTCCGTTTTTGCTAAGTCCTTTTAATTTCCTTTGTGTGTGCCTGCTGCATCACAGTTGCCCAGGAGTGTGTGTGTGAATAGCTTGACCCCCTCTGGTCTTTGCTGTGCATGTGTAGCCTCTGATCACCCAGAAGTGTGCTTGTTCCAACCACAGTTGCAATCTCAGGCTAGTAGAGCCATCAGCCTCCCTGCTTATAGAGCAACAAGATCACTATTTTTATTAACAAAGCAGCTGGGTATGGATATCACCTACCACTCCAAACAGAGAACTCTCCCATCCCCAAAACCATAGCAGTAGCAGTCTCCTAGTCTTCATGCTTGTTTCGCCCTGGCAGAAGCTCCACTGCAAGTGAGCTGGGGGAGTATAGGGAATGGGAGCAGCCCCAGGTGAGGATGCCACAATCTTACAGATTCTACTCAAAGTTCAGCAGTTTTTCAAACAAACATGTCTTGTATGTTTTGGGTTAGTTGCCAGATTGACACACCTGTTTTGTCTCAGGTTTTTTCTACATTATAGTTGCTTTTTTGAGGAGAGCATTTGCTGAACTTACTTAGCCACAGCTGGCAGTGCTACCCAGATCATCTGAGACATTCATTATGATTTGAGTAATTGAATTCGAGAAGCTGGAACTTAAAAAGGAGAAGATAAAAATTCCTTGATTGGAAAAGGATTGCAATCCCGTCCAAACTCTCCAAATAGCCCAGGGAACTAGATCCCACATGCCACAACTAGGAGTTCACATGCCACAACAAAGATCAAAGATCCCACATGCTGCGTGCAACTAAGACCTGGAGCAGCCAAATAAATATTTTTTTTAAAAAGCCCATTGCAAACTTCTGATTCCATTGTTTCATTTTAAACAGCTATCGCTTATAATTGGTGATGGGACTGGCTGGAGAACAGGGTATATGCTGTGCTTTCTGTTTTTTGCTGGTAGCTTTTCATGTTCTACTTTTTGCAAATGATCCATTTATTCATTGATGCTAGCTAGTTTCCTTTAGTCTTCAGAGACTGAACTTGTCATTGGTCACCTAACAGTCACAACAGTTCAACGCCCACAGCATGCATCTTAGACTTTATAGCAATGATCGTGCAAATTATTTAATGTTAAATCTTACCTTGTTAGACAAAATGGGTGGGAACTGGAAAAATGAAAATCTCAGTCAGCGATAAGAACTTGTGTCATGAATTTGAAACAAAGGAATCCATAGATCATTGAACTGAAGTCAGTAATATGCTCACCTATGAAAGACCAGAACTCAGAATAATATAGCACTAGTCTGGTCGTGGGTTGGGGGGATGTATGGTAAAGAACTTACCATACATGGACTTCTGGGGACCTGGAGACTTACTCTTGATGGGGGTTGCATTTGAGTAGATATTTATATTTTCAACAAGTCTTTAATAATTCTATAATATATGGTGTTTTCCATACCAAATAATACCATGATTGGTTTTCACCACCTCACATTAGTTGTACTATTGGCCAGCTTTAGTTTCTGCCTGCAGACTTATACTCATCCTCCAGATAATTACAGTCTATTCCCTTTGCCTCAGAGGTGAGAAAACAGGCCAAGTGAAATTAGATTGTTTGCGCATGTAGTAAAAGCCAGGAGCCAAGCCAGTGGTCAGGGCTCCCAGCTCTGTCATGATGCAATTCTCCATCATCTAATTGTTCCTGTTAGTCTTGTTTTCCCCAGAGATTTGTGATGTTCCTAAGGAACATACTACATCTTGGACATCACCTCTTGAACTGCTTAAAAGACCCTGGAGAACACAGTTAAGTGCTTAGAAAATTCATGTCAAAGTGAATTAAAAAATAAACAGTATCTTCAAGGGGTGGCAGACGATGAGATGATTAGATAGCATCATCGACTCAGTGGACATGACTTTGAGCAAACTCCAGGAGACAGTGGAGGGTACTGTACTCTTAGAGAGGATACTGTAGCCTGGTGTGCTACAGTCCATGGGCCCAGAGAGTCAAACTCGGCTTAGCAACTGAACAACAACAAAGAGAAAGGGAAGTGTATAGGAAGCTCCACAGGCTGCTAGTTAGATAGTATTCCCAGCTAGGGCTGGGACTGGAGAGCATGGTAGAATCCAGAACACGCGGTTTATATTCGATCCATTTCCCAAAGGTTCACGCCTGACAGAATGAAGAAACTGGGAGTTTTTTGAAGGTGCAGATTTTGATTTTATTTAAACTGATTATTCGTGTATAATAGTATAAAATACATTTCTTTAAAAGCCACCAACCCAAACCCATCACTGATGATTCAATTAGAAAAGGTGGGAAGCCCAGGCTTCTCCAGTGCAATTTGTAGTTCTCTCAGTTAAGGCCCTCTCCTCACACTAACACAGCTCCTGTCTCCAGTGACTTCCTTCCTATGCCTTGGCTGAACTGGCCTTCTCAGTTAACTGTGAAGGCAGAGAATCAAATTTACAAATTCTTTCTGAACATTATGATCTTGCATCTTAAATCACATCTCACACTTCTTTTCATAAACGTGAATTTGGGAAGAAAGGCTGGCTAACAGTAAGAATTAGACTCCTCTGTGCCCATCAGTTGATGCTAGGGATGCTCCTGAAGACTGGAGTGGAGGCAAAGAAAGGGACTTGAATTTGCACGTTTTTCATGCAAATAACCCAACTTAGAGTCTTGGTTAAAATTTTTCCTAGTTCAGTGCCTTTAGGTGAGTCATTTATCCCTTCTAAGCCTCAGCTGACTCACGTCTCCATCATCTGTTGCCTTATTGAGGCAGACAGGGTCCCTCTACCAGCAGGCTGAATGAGCTAAGCGACCTGAAAACTCTATAGGATGCATAGGGCAAGGTGATGTGAGCTAGAGAAGGAGGGGAAAAACAAGGATTGAGAAGGATCAAAGAGAGGTTGGAAAGTAGACAAGAAAGAGGCAGAATGGACAGATGGAGCCAACGCATGGAGCCCAGGTGCCACTTCTGGGCTAGAATCAAGGCTGAATGATAGGTGACGGTGGTTGGGTCTCCTTCACTTCACAGAGAGGAGAGCTGGTCATTAGACCTGGCCTGGAGCCAGTCTTGGGGAAGGAAATCAATATTCAGACCTGACTACCCTGACTGCTACCATTTGTATGATTTTAAATCATAGGATCACTTTGAAAGCCTCTAAATCTTCAACTCATCTCTTCATAGGAGAGTCAGGCTGCTAAAGGGGCTCCCAGCCTGGCCTTGGAGCAGGACATATCTTTACATCTCCTTAAGCCACAGAAAACTTGAACCAAGTGGTATGGTCATACTCCTCACCAGGCTTCAGCAACACAGGAGGAAAGCGGGGCTGTGAAGAGGAAAACAATACAGGTTACACCTTGCCAACCCAGGTTGCACCCTTAACCATTCAGGATGGCTTCTGGACTGGTCTCTAGCCCAGTTCTAATGTGAACCAGTTGCCAGGGTAAGAACTATTTATTATTGGTTTGCAATGAGATGAACTTGAACCAGGATGAAAATCAACCACATCACTAAACACACTTTGTCACAGCAAGACTCTTAATGAAAGAAGAGGGGTTGATTTACATTCTGGTGCAGGCTGCAAGTGTTTTATTATGGGGTAGAACTTTGAGGAGCATTACTCTAGGCAATAGCTGGAAAAGAAAGGAAGCAAAAGGATGAAAAGATCTGGAGGATCATCTTACCAGTGTGGTTGTATAAAATAAGTAAATATTCATAAGGAGAAAGGTTAAACTGAATAAAGGCTTTGAAGGTACAAAATAAAGTTGGTTTTTTTTTTAACATGTGAATGCCATGTTAGTAAGATGGCTAAGAATTTCCTATGTTTATCTTGACTTGGAGAAGAGAACACACGTAGACTTTTGAATCATACAGATCTGACTTGAGTGTTGTGATCTCCGTCATCTGGTATGACCTTGGACATACCACCACTCTAACAAGCTGGCTTGTGCACTTACCTGATTGAGTGCATCAGGCCAGCTCTGAGTCTCAAGGCAGAATCCGGAGTGCTTGGGGTAGACTGCTCCACACTTGCCCTTCAGCGTGCCATCCAGGAAGTTGCCCGTGTAAAACTGGACCCCAGGTTGGGTGGTATACACTTCCAGTACCCGCCCGCTTCCAGCATGATGGACCCTAGAGATAAAGCCAGACCACGTATACGTAGGTCCAGGGTGAAAAAGCAGACAGGGAGAAGCTGGGATTCAGCTTTGAGATAGAAGTCAGACCCCGCCACATAGCCAGACAGAATATGGAAGAGACAAAGATGAGAAGAGCATGGTGGGAGATTCTCACAGCCTCTCAGGGGAGGTGTAAGTAGGTGGTTTGCTTTCTTTCTTTCTTTTTTTATTTTAAGGAGGGGGTTTTGAGGATTCACAGTAGCACCTTCCCACTCTGAGCTTGGCTTCCCTGGGGAAGGCAAAAGCGACCCACCCTAGTCAGATACATTTGTGTGTCAGGGGAGCCAGGTTGGACAGAGGCAGTATTAGGGCTCTGGGGGGAGACTGGAATAATTTCTCATAAGAAGTTGGAGCTCTCTGCTTGGTTTGACAAGACAACCAATTATGTCGTTTGAAAGAGAAGAGATGCTTTTCTAAGTTAAGCTACCTGTCGCCCTGGGGCTAGAGCAGGCAGGGGGCTCCTTAGTCAGCTATCCCCCCAGAATAGGCTGCTAGACTGTCCCCTTTTTTTAAAAAAAGAAAAGCCTCCACAGAGGAGAGAGTACCTACTTGGTCTTATATTTGGGGTCAAAGGGATATACATAAGGTTAGGTCTCTCATAGCCTTATCAAGGTAAAATACCCCACAGTGAGGTTCAGGGAAAGATGTTTAAAAAGAGAAAGGCCAGAGATTGAACAGCCAATGAAGGCAGGAGCGGCGAGAGGTCTCCTCAGGTGGAGGCCGTCTGGAGAGGGATGTGAATAGGAGGCACAGAGGAGAGTGGGCAGGAGCTAGAGGAACACGGCTGGGGTTGGTGCTGGGGCTGTGAGGGAGAGAAGGCTTCTGAAGTTCTTTCTGTTTCTATTAGAGCTTCAGTCATTTTCTCTGCCTTATTTAAGGTCCGTCCACTCTACAAACATGTATTGATTATGTGCTAATACCAAGCATGGTGTTAGGTGTCAAGGTAGAGGGAGGGATTCACAAAAATGAGATGATGTGAAGTACTCGGAATTTGCTGAGAAGGAGAGTGTGGACACAGATGCCTATCAGACAGGCTGGAGGTGGGGAGCGCTATAGCGGAAACATAACCTCCAGCCTTCCCTGCAAGGAAGCAGAGCATACATCATGAGTCAAGAAAGGATGAAGGACTCCGGAAGTTCAAGGAAAGCAGAGGTGACTTTAGTCAGGAGGAACTGGCACTTCTAGTGAAAAAAAAAAGGCCTGAGAGATGGGGCAGAGATGGGAAGAGAGGAGACAAAGAGACAGAATGCCAGGGAGGGATAAAGGCAGATGGTGGGCGGGGGTGAAGTCACCCGTGGAAAAGGAGCTTTGAAAAGACACTTGAGTTGTGGGAGACAGTCCCCTGCAGCATAGTAACTGACATTCATAGAGCCAGAGGAAAAGCTCCTCGAATAGGAGCTGGGATCTCTTCCCAACAGAGGCAGCACATGAAAAGTACCTACCGTGCACAGAAACGCTTTTCTTTAGATCTCTTCAGACAGAAATTGTGGTCAAAGCCATTCATGTGGAACTCCTGCAGGTGTTTTCCAAGCTCCACTGGCTTCCTAAGGTCAAATGCCGTTCCTTGCACTGAAGCAATTTCTCCTGGTGGGAAGAAGCAGAAAAAAAGAGTGATAAATGCCTGAATCAAGTTTTTATACCCTAAAGACCCTACTGGTTCTACCCTCTCAGCCTTAATTTCAATTTGTAAAGGAGGTGGGAGTCAGATCTTAAGAAGAATAAACTATTAGATTTCCTTAATTGTAAGGTGTTACTGACAGCAAGATGATAAAATTCAGAATCATTCCAAGTGTGGAAAAAAGTACAAAAATCAAGGAAGCACTTAATATTCATTAAAGGATAAGGTGGATAAGGGTTGTCCTAACTGTTGAGTCAGTTACCTTGTTGACATTTCTTNGTTCCTTGCACTGAAGCAATTTCTCCTGGTGGGAAGAAGCAGAAAAAAAGAGTGATAAATGCCTGAATCAAGTTTTTATACCCTAAAGACCCTACTGGTTCTACCCTCTCAGCCTTAATTTCAATTTGTAAAGGAGGTGGGAGTCAGATCTTAAGAAGAATAAACTATTAGATTTCCTTAATTGTAAGGTGTTACTGACAGCAAGATGATAAAATTCAGAATCATTCCAAGTGTGGAAAAAAGTACAAAAATCAAGGAAGCACTTAATATTCATTAAAGGATAAGGTGGATAAGGGTTGTCCTAACTGTTGAGTCAGTTACCTTGTTGACATTTCTTGCTTTAATTCTGAGATACCCCAGGGCTCATATCAAAGCATCAGCACCTGGTGCTGGCTAACTAGATGCTAACAATGGCCCTGAGATTAGTGATTTTCAAACTGTTCAGGGCCATCATTAGCCAAAGTGACACTGGTAACCACTCTTCCTCAGTCACTTCCCTGAGTGGTCTTTATACTTGAACTGTAGGGGAACTGTTAATAACAACACTGGGACAAATGAGTTAACCAGGACAGTCTGGGGCAAACCAGGATGTGCGGTCACGCCACTATTAGCCAGTTTAGAGTCAAAGCTTTCTGTCTCTAGGAGTGATTCTTGAAGGGGTTATGGTTGGCAAGCACTGCTCCCTTCCAATGTGTAAGCCAGATTCCTCAACCTCTAATAGGTACGTTTGTTCTTATCAAGGTGAGACAGTCCGAAGCCTCTTTACATGATGTGGGTGGGAGGGACCAGGCCTGGGGAGGACACTGCAGGGTGAAGACCCTCAGCCTTTACAGAGAAAAGTACAGAAGGGATCTGGATGGAAGCCCCATCTTGGTGGCTATTACACAGCAAATGATGCCCAGTCAAGAACATCCTTTTGTGACATCACAGAACTCAAGGATGTTGGGACCAGAAGGGTTTTCAGAGCTCATCGTTTCCAAACCACTCAGGTAACAGATGAGCCTAAGACCTGCAAAACTTTTGATATTGTTCAAAAAAACAACCTGTGATGTTAATATACACATTTCATCAATTTATTATAAGATACTTTCATAATTTAAAATTTCTGAAATCATATCATGTTTTAACTGGCAGAGATTTCATTTGTTTGTTGATTTCATGGTATGTAAAAAAAGGGCTTCCGCAGTGGCTCAGCAGTAAAGAATCCATCCGCAATGCAGGAGACTTGGGTTCAATCCCCGGAGCAGGAAGATCCCCTGGAGACAGAAACAGCAACTCCAGTATTCTTGTCTGGGAAATCCCATGGACAGGGGAGCCTGGCTACAGTCCATGGGGTTGCAAAAGAGTTGGACACAACCGAGTAACTAAATAACAACAATAATGTAACATAATGGTGAAATTTACAATCAATGGCATTTTAGAGTTGATAAAATATGTGAAAATAGTTTACCACATCTTCTGCTCTTCTAAAACCACTAAGGAGAAGTCTGGGCTTCAAGGGTAGAAAAGAGGAATCAGAATTATCTTGTGAGTGAATTTTCTAGAGATCCAAGGGAAAGAGTGAATTTCTCAATAGACAATCCTCTAGACAGAGTTTGCCAAAAGACTGTAACATGGACTTTACATTCTTCTGAATATTGTGCCATTTTGCTTTATTACCTTTCATTCTTTTCCCAACTTTCAGGTCTGTTCTTTAGATGTTAGGCAGAGCCACCAAATAAGGTACACAAATATTTTGAATTTAGCTCTGTTAAGAAAGCTCAAGGAATGCGGGGGAAGCTTCCCCCATAGGCATGTTCCTGGAATGTGTAAAGCCAAAGCAGTGGACTAGGTGCCATTCACTCAGTCACCCTTTTGATTGATCAACACTTATTCAACACCTACTGTATGCCAGGCACTCTGATGGGCAGAGATGCCACATAGATGAGACATGGAACATATTTTTTAAGCTGCTTGCAGCCTGAAGGAGGAAATGGACATATAAGCAATTCATAACCACAGTGTGTAGAGTGCTTCAGCAGAGGCACAGCTATAAGAAGGAAAATAGGCAGAGTGAATGGGTTGGCTTAGATGTGGCAGACTGGGGAGATTTCATGCATAAAAGTTTAGCAGTTGAGCTGAGACTTGAGGTGAGGTCATAGTAGGCTGAATGGGTGAAGAAGTTTGAAGAATAACTGATATGGAGAAAAATAACTTAAGTACAAGGTGATTTGTGTGTGTTTATCATATCAGTAATAGCAGCAAAAGCAGTAGTAGTAATAGTAATAGTAGTAGGGTAGAACCTGCCTCAGATAAGGAAAGAGATTAAGCTAAATTAGATGAAATCACTTCTCTGGACCTACGGTTTTTCATCAGTGCAATGAATAAATTGGACTAAATCACTGACTTTCAAACCCTACCCCATTCCTGCAGAATTTATTGTTAATATTCAGAGGGGAGCTCAATAAACACAAACACACATAAAATAAATATACATATATGGTTGACCCTTGAAAAACATGGGTTTGAAATGTGTGGTCCACTTATGTGTGGATTTTTTAAAATAATATTACAGTATCACATTGTCCTTGACTGGTCGAATACTTGGATTTGGAAAGTCAACTGTCAAGTTATAGGTGGATTTTTGACTGCATGGAGGGTTAGTGCCCCTAACTTCTGCATTGTTCAAAGGTCAACTGTACACAACATAAATACATATATACGGACTTCCCTGGTGGTCCAGTGGTTAAGAATCCACCTGCCAATGCAGGGCCACAACTAGAGAAAGCCTGTGTGCAGCAACGAAGACCCAGCACAACCAAAAATATGTAGATAAAAATTTACAAATACAAATATATATAAGTTAGAGTGAAGCCAGTACAGGCTCTGAGCACAGCTCAGCTAGAAAACCCCAGGAACAGATAATAGCAGAGGTCTTTGCCATCTTACCCTAGAAGTATGACTCAGCAGTGAGAAGCCCCTGGTCCTAGGCTCTTTCCCCAAATACAAGGAATCCTAGGTTCCTCTGCAGCAGGCCAACCAATCTGGCCAATCTTGAGAGGGAAAGCGGAAAGGGACAGAGCCTTACACATGATACAGTTTAGTCCTTTTAAAAGTTTTGTATTGTCCCAGAACTTTATATTTTAGAGGCAAGTACAGACATTAGATGTTTAACATATTCTTTCAGGATGTGAGTCATTTTTCCTTTCATGTGGTCAGATGGAGATGTTTTAGGAACTTGGTTTCATCTGTTTTTTGANCCACAGTCAAAGGCTTTGGCATAGTCAGTAAAGCAGAAGTAGCAGTTTTTCTGGAACTCTGTTGTTTTTTGATGATCCAACAGATGTTGGCAATTTAAGTTAAATAAGTAGGGTGACAATATACAGCCTTGATATATTCCTTTCCCTATTTGGAACCAGTCTGTTGTTCCATGTCCAGTTCCTAATCTCTGGTTCCTCTGCCTTTTCTAAATCCAGCTTGAACATCTGGAAGTTCATGGTTCACTTTCTGTTGAAGGCTGGTTTGGAGAATTTTGAGCATTACTTTGCTAACCTGTGAAATGAGTGCAATTATGCGGTAGTTTGAGTATTCTTAGGCATTGCCTTTCTTTGCGATTGGAATGAAAACTGACCTTTTCCAGTCCTGTGGCCACTGCTGAGTTTTCCAGATTTGCTGGCATATTGTGTGCAACACTTTCGCAACATCATCTGTTAGGATTTACTAGCAGCCATGGAAGACAAGTAAAACCCTCAAAGGCTTTCCTTATTGGCAGTCTCTCCTTATCAGTGGATGCGAGGATGGGTGAGATCATTCTTGGGCACTGGTAAAATCAATCGCCTTGGTAACTTTAAGACCATGTACAAGGTGAACCATCAATAGAATGGATCCAGCAAAGAAACAACAAGAATGGCCAAAGCCCAGAAATACAGTGAGAAATACAGAAATACTTGAGAAGGCAACTAAGAATATGCAAAGTCAGTCTTTCTACCATCCTGGCAATTGAGTGAAGAATTAGTTACTTGGAATATTATAATACATCATAAAATGCAAAGACAGATATCATTTTTAAAAAATTTTGCTTTATGTAGTAAACTGCTGGGAGCCAGCACGAGGAGTCCCGCCCATGACAAAGGTCATGAGTTTAAGGGGTCCGACAGGCAAAGGTGAGTCCAGCCTTAATGGAGCCTCGCTGAATCCGCTCGTGCATCTGCCCCAAAACCAGAGTCTGCATGCCGTACTGCATTATGCTTTTCGCTTACGCTTCTGACATTAACAAGGGCTGTCTCCCCACCACCTTTTTGTAGAAAAAGTTAATGTAGAGCTTTTAGATAATAAGTCTCCTGGGCATAATAGGAGTGTTTCAATCCAAAAACCCCTCTGATGGCTTTCTAGCCTGCCTATAGGACTCTGACAACTTCGCATATGATTGTTTGTGACCTACCAACTGAGAGAGGCACAGGAAGCTCAAAACATCCTAGGAATGTAGGGGCTTCTGAGGAGTCAAAATCATTAGAATAGGACTGATTAAAGGTTTCATTTGTTTAGCCAATACTTGCTGCCAAATTTTTATATCTTTTATTTGTTGATACAGTTGAAAAAACAATTAGCAACATAGATCTTTGAGTTAAGTACCTTCTTTGTTATAATCCACTGCCCCTTTGTTCTATAGGGATGTAACTTTATTTAGTGCCTTAAGGGTGATGCAGATTAAAGAAAAACACTTCAGGGGAAATGAGATTAACATTCATTAAGAAAGAGAGCCATAAAATGTTATCAGGCCTTTTGGCCAGAAGATAATGTAAATCACCTGAGACTTTTTGTAACAAAAAGATATACAGAAAGGGTCAGGACTGCTGCCCCTGAATGACTCTGTATCTTCCACTATGTAAAACTTAGGGTACATAAACACCTTTTAAAAATAAAGTTATGGGGTTTTTGCACAAGCTTGGCCTTCCCTGTGTCGACTCTCTCTCTCTCTCTCTATCTCCTTCTCCCTCCCTCTCCTCTTCAGTCTGATCCCTTGGAACCTGGAGGCTCTCCTTGTCTACTTATTTGCCAGGGCTTCTAAGACCCACATGAGAGGGAGCCCAAGGCAGGGCACCCTCCGCTATTCAAGCGGGCACCTGTGGCCTAATGTAAACAGTGTAAGATTCTTGTCTTGAAACTTTATTAGCTTTCCGTGTAAACGAAGGAATATCAACGTCTTTTCTCCACTAATTTTCCTACTACACTATTCTTTCATAATCTCTCTTTATATCTCTAATTAATTGTTTCCTAAGACGCCGACTCTGTCCCCACTTTGAATTCCCTGGATCCACCAGGGCTGGACCCTGGCAGTAAACATTTGCTAATGTCACTAATTATAGTGACATTTATATGTCAATATATATGGACAAACATATTTAAGTAGTATATTAAGATAAGTAAATGTGCCACGTGGCTGGCACTTAATGTACTTCTATTGGTGAAAATCTTGTTATATAAACTCTGAGGCAAGTCTGATTACTCCATAAAAAAGCATTTCTAGAAAAACTATTACTTGAACATTTTTAAAGACTCTTAGAGTTTTGGAAACCTCTCTCCAGGAAATTCATTCCTATTTACAATTACTATAGCAGTTTATTAGCAGTCATGTTTTACTGCAACTTCTCATTAGAATTACTAAAATTTGTGGTAAGGAAAACAAGATATGGTATTGATATTGATCCCAATAAATTTCAAATTTAGGACTTCCCTGTAGCTCAAATGGTAAAGAATCTGCCTGTGATGCAGGAGACCAGGGTTCAAACCCTGGGTCAGGAAGATACTTTGGATAAGGGAATGGCAATCCACTTCAGTATTCTTGCCCAGAGAATTCCATGGACAGAGAAGCCTGGTGTGCTACAGTTCATATGGTTGCAGAGAGTTGGACACGACTGAGAAACTAACACATAACACAAACCCACAATTCCATTTTTTGGATTCTAAGAACAGTGAATGTATCTTAACACATATCACACATACTGATTATTTGTATTTCTTCTTTTTGAAATAACTGTTCATTCATTGGTAGGTGGTTTTGTTTTGTTTTTAAAATCCTGGTATATCCCTTTTACTTTCTGATCTTCAAATGTATCAGTACTTCATTGCATAATAGAAGGAATTAATTTGATCTAGCAATATCACAGTAAACTATGTTGATTGGGATCTCAGACTTTGTGGTCAGTTCAGAAGGCTACACTTCTTAATGTATTGCTCATTATTCAGCTTCGTAAGCTTGGATAAATTATCTATCATCTTTCAACTTCAGTTTCCTCATCTATAAAAATGGAAATGTCAAAAATATGTTTCCTAGTGTTATGTGATTTAAATGACATAATTATCCAAAATAATTTAGCATCTACTGGCACACTGTATAAGTTGAATAGAAGTTAAGAGAATTAGAGGAAAGTGCCGTTGGCACTTTTCCAAAGAGAAACTTGGATTTCAATCTGAATTTGACATTCTGACAAAAACAACAACAACACATACACAAGCTGTTTTTAATGGTATTGATGTGCCAAATGCAAATATGAACAGTTCTGTTTTAGAATAACATGCAAAATATAGAATAGTCATGTTAGTGAACTTTGTCATAAGAAATGAGTGGCTCAGATGCTGCAGATCTATCACATTCTGGTAGAAATTCCCTACCATGTATAATACTATGGAATCGTCTCTGAAATTATGAGCATATTATCTGATCTTGTAGATTTTTATTGTTGTAATTTCCTCAAATTTATAGCCAGTTAACTAAGATATTGAGTAGATTTTTAAAACATTCAAAGAGTTTTAAAATATCTTTTGTAAATACAGGTTTGAAAACTGGGTCCATTGGGCAGCTTTTGATGAAATCAGTACAAACATTCAATAAGTAATGAATATAAAAATGGTGGTGATGGTGGTTTAGTTGCTAACTTGTGTCCTACTCTTGCAATCCCATAGACTACAGCCTGCCAAGCTTCTCTGTCCATGGAATTTTCCAGGCAAGAATACTGGAGTGAGTTGCCATTTCTTTCTCCAGGGAATCTTCTAGACCCAGGGATCAAACCTGAGACTCCTGCATTGCAGGCGATATCCTGCATTGCAGGTGGATTATTTACTACTGAGCCACCAGGGAAGCAGAAAGCAGGCAAATATGAAATATGTCCTTCCTGAAGCCACAGGCATGTATAATCCATTTAACAAGATGTCCAGAGGTGTGTTCTCTTGCTAATGTCCTGGTGACTCAACAGTGTCATCAAGGATTTAGGCCTTTAATTCAGCTTCTCTGACATACCTAGAGGCTTGAACATTAGGTAAAGCAAGAAAGGAAGTGAAGGGAATTACAGAGATTTCTCTTAAGTTTCTCCTTTATCAGGGAGAATCTTGTTTTTTTTCCATAATTCTACATGTAAGCTTTTTCTTGAATTTCCTTGCCAGCATTTGATCACACATCAACTTTTAATTAAGCAGAATGAATATACCATAAGGGGTTTAAACCAATCACAATCCACACCCTGGAAAGATTCAATCTGCTACATGAACAGAGCTGAGCCTCATAAGAAAGGAATAAGGGGCATAACTATTGAATACATGTCTTTGTTGCACCTCTGTTGCAAACTTCATTTTAATTTATGAAAGTAACTGAGTGACAACAAACAGGTCTCAGCACCACGGAAAGAAGAATGAATTTCATTTGCTAGGAATGCCATACCATGCAAAGCCACATGGGGAAGCAACAGTTTTAGTCAGAAGACAGAAGGAAGGAGGAAAAACATGGCCCAGAGCACTTGGTGTTTATTCTAAGGGAAGACAAAGCAGGGCAGAGAAATAGTATGCATGTGTGCATGCTCAGTGGCTCAGTTGTGTCTGACTTTTTGAGACTCCATGGACTATAGGATATCATGGATGACATCACTCTAATGGCAGAAATCGAAGAGGGCCTAAAGAGCCTCTTGATGAGGTTGTAGGAAAAGAGTGAATGAGTCAGCTTAAAGCTAAATATTAAAAAATAACTAAGATCCTGGCACCCAGCCCCATTAGTTAATGGTAAATAGAAGAGGAAAAGATGGAAGTAGTGACAGATTTCCTCTTCTTGGGCTTTAAAATCATTGCAGATGGTGACTGAAGCCATGAAATCAGAAGATGACTTCTTCTTGGCAGGAAAGCTATGACAAACCTAGACAGTGTGTTGAAAAGCAGAGATATTACTCTGCTGACAATGGTCTATATAGTAAAGGCTCTGGTATTCTCAGTGGTCACATACAGTTGTGAGAGCTGGACCATAAAGAAGGCAGAACACCAAATAATTGATGCCTTTAAACTGTGGTGCAGAAGCCTCTTGAAAGTCCCTTGAACAGCAATGAGATCAAACCTGTCAATCTTAAGGGAAATCAACACTGAATACTCTTTGGAAGAACTGATGCTGAAGCTGAAGCTCCAGCATTTTTGTTAAATGATGCAGAAGCCAACTCATTAGAAAAATCCCAGATTCTAGGAAAGATTGAGGACAGAAGAACAGGGATGAGATGGCTGGATGGTATCACCAAAGCAACAGACATGAACTTGGGCCAACTTTGGGAACTGGTGTGGGGTAGGGAGGCCACGGGTTCCCAAAGAGTTGGAAACGACTGGGTGACAGAACAACAACAATGGACTCTAGCCCAACAGACTTCTCTGTCCATGGGATTTCCCCGGCAAGAATACTGGAATGGATTGCCATTTCCTCCTCCAGGGGATTTTCCTAACCCAGGGATCAAATCTGGGTCTCCGGCATTAGCAGGGGATTGTTTATCACTGAGCCACCTGAGAAGCCATAAAAAATCATAATAAAAAGGAAATTAAAAATAAATAAAACAACCAACTTCTCTTATCAAAATAATTGTTAATAGTTACAGTATATCAAACATGTAGGCTAATCATACATGCTTGCTCATTTAATTCCCATACAGCATTATGACAAGAACCTCATTTTATTTTGACACTCAAGTTAAGTAACAAGTTCAAAATTACACAGTTAATGATCGGTGGAGCTTGAATTTCAATTTATTCTGACTCCTGAGTGCAAGTTCTTAATTAGGACTCTATTCATTATTTCATTCCGAGTTCAACTTGTAATTCACACACTTCTAAAATAACAGAGGGAAAATGTCTAAAATACAAAATTAAAAATATCAGTGAAAATTTACCAGAAGATTAACTCTTAGCCTTTAAAAAAATATATATTTACCCTGAAATTTCAGCTTTGAACAAATATTGAAGGCGACACAATCAAGGTAGTTAAGGGAAAGTCAACTGAAGCACTAGAAATTAAGTGATTACTTTTGTGCCCTGACCTGGATGAAAAATCAACTTTTAAAATATGAAGCATGCTTTCATATCAGATGATAATTTTTTAATTAGTTAATTAATTTATTTATTTACTTGGGATGACCCAGAGGGGTGCTATGGGGAGGGAGGTGGGAGATGATAGATTTTTACTGTAGACAATTCTAACTTCCATCTATTTTATATTTTCATATATCTATTGAGATGTATGAAGATTTTTAAATTACAGAAAAATATCACACATCTTGTTGTCAATTGCTGAGGTTCTTTCCTGATTCAGTGCAGCAATATGATGAACAGATCAAGAAGCACAGCAGAAGCCTCAGGGGCTGAGAATTATTTGGCTTTGAAACAGAACGTGAAATATTTTATTTTCTAAAGATGAAGCAGCTGATACAGGGCATATGAGCATACTTTGCCAGGATTTTCTTTTTTATACTCCCTGTGGGTATTGGCTTTTAAAGTTATCTGGAGTCACGGGTTCTGTGTGCTATAGAAACTAACTGGATCGTTGAAGTCACATTAAACTACGTTTGGGGGCTTGCTCCATTTTTGACCCAGAGACATTTGGACTGGTATTCAGTGTATCAGAACCTCTGCTTCCATAGATATAAAGTGCATGTGTCTGGAGGTGGGTAGAAAGAAAAAATGGGAAGCATTAAAGAGTTAACCTCTATAAACTACGCAGCACATGGCAGTGCCTCCATAAACTGTTAGCTTCCGGCTAGAATCTTTTCATCCAGCAGATGAGGTCATGCTTCTATTCAGAGACAGGTTAACTGGAAGCCTGGTTGCCACATGTGTTATTCTCTGGTTGACCAGTCTCTGAATCAACAAATTGCTCTCTAGTGTTCTCGTGAATCCTTTCTTCTCACCTCCTCCTCTAGTCTTCATCAGTTTCTATTTGACTCCCTTTCCAACTTATCTATATGATTTAAAGCCTTTACTACCCTCCCCTGAAATTTTCTAAAAAACTGAGTTTGGATCTTCATGAGTATTATTTCCTATAGGAAACTTCTCAGCATCAGAACATTTTGGAAATTTACAGCTCACTTCAAAGGCAAGCTCTGCCCAATTGTCAGTTTCTTCTCTTAGCTCCATTTCTCCTCTTTCATATTTCTTTTTCTGTTCATTCCTACTGAGGTAGCCTCTTAGCACCAAGGTTCCCGGAATGATAATGATGACCTCAAAACATTCACATCCTCTATTGCTAACCTAAAGGTCATCTTGAGAACTTGGTTTCCTAAGCTGTTTTAACTGTGTATTTAATAATTGCAAACCAACTCCATTTGATATAATTGTTAATTTTAAAAATATACATTGTTACAATACATATAGACAACTTACACTGATTTCAGTAATTATTTAACTCAATGAATATGCATGTAACTATAAAGACTGGTGGAGGTGGTTTATTCCTTAAGATGTATCTGACAATTTACAACCCCATGGACCATAGCCTACCAGGATCCTCTCTCCATAGGATTTCCCAGGCAAAAATACTGGAGTGGGTTGCCATTTCTTGTTCTAGAAGATCTTCCCAGGCCAGGGATCGAACCCAGGTCTCCTGCACTGCAAGCAGATTCTTTATCAACTCAGTCACCAAGAAAGCCCCTAACTAGAAATACTATGTGTGTGTACACACACATATATATATATATATATATATAGAGAGAGAGAGAGAGAGAGAGAGATAGAGAAGCACATTTTTCTCCTATAAAGACGCTTATATAGTGCTCATGATTAATTAAAGCATATTGGATGACAATTTTTCAGACATATTTTCCACTTATGATACACACAAATGATTATGAAGACTGGTACCTTATCCTGAATATATGTTCAGAACTTCCAAATAATTCATTATTAAATTATGATCTTCATAGANTCACATCACCAGACTTCGGTTTTGAAGCCACCAGAAAGCTATGGTGTCAGCAGAGAGAAGCTGTTTTCTTTTTCTTTGGGCCACACTCCAAAGGCGTGTGGGATCTTAGTGCCCCAAGCAGGGATTGAACCTGCGTCCCCTGCATTTGAAGCGTGAAATCTTAACCACTGGACCACCAGGAAACTCCCCAAGAAGCTGTTTCTGATGAGGATTTCTCACTCTCCCGAGTAAGGCTGGATGTGTGCTGAGGTCTGAGCAGCAGTGCCGGGCAGCTGCTGGGTTCTGACCCAGAGACGCGGCCTTATAGCTCTGGGACAGGGGAGTGGCCCGAGGCAGTACTTCCGCTTCCCCATTTCAGGGAACGTCTGATTGCGAGCCCAACTAAGGGCCCACTTGAGGCTGCTGTCATGAACTCTGAGTGAGACAGTAGCTTTATGGTGGCAACTGTATAGAGTATGGAGGGGTAGGACTAGTCAGGGTTGGGCTTTGTTAGGAGAACACAAGAACACAAAGAGAGGGCAAGGGCACTGAGAGCGTATGAAAATGGGTGATCCTGATAATGGACTTTTGATCTTAGTCGGGAAGGAGGTGAGGAACAGTGAAAGGGTGGTAGGATCAAGTGACTTCAGGCTCTTGTAGCACTGAAGAATTATTGAAGCTGAAACAGACATCTTACATTATGATAACAGAAGGCAGCAATAAGAGGTAGTGACAAAGTCGGGGGTCTGACCCACAGACCATAGGAGTGAGTAGCTGCGAAGCTTGGAGGACAAGATCATTGCAAGAGGATGTCAAGAAGCTGAAAGGTCATGGTATCATCCATATGGATAATAAAATAATGAAGAATTATGACAAGAGTGTTGTTGGAGTGACAGTGAGCCAGGAATAAGGTTGAGTCTATAGAGTGGCTCAACAAAGAGAGCTCATGGGGGTGTCACTGGAGCAGCTACAGCTGCCTCGTTCTTGCAAGAAGATGATGTGGACCTGAGCAGTGGAAACAGGGCTTGCTACCATTCCAGATCTCTTGTCTCAAGGCCTTAAATCTTCCTCTATCTGCATTCCTGATAGAGTTACAATTGCCGGCTCTCTGGAAGTAAAAGAAAGTCACCTTTCATGAAACTCATCTGTCTTGACTCATATCTATTCTCTCAAATGAGGGATTCTTTCAGGAACTTGGCCTTCTCCCCATGACTGCTTGTGGCATACTGCATTTTTCAAAGATGGCCACTCCAGGATAGATCCACCCCACAGGCTCTACTTACAGTGTGATGCTGACACTCCTTCCCCGAGAGGTGGAGTCTTGTTTCTTCCCTTAAGCCTGGATGGACCTTTGTAACTGCCGTAACTAATAGAACGTGGCGCAAGTGATGCTGTGTGAGTTCTGAGGCCAGTTATAAATACAGAGTGCTTTGGCTTGGTCCTCTCTGCCTCAGAACATCTGCTCTTGAGCCTGGCTGCCAAGTTTTAAGGAAACTCAAGTTGCATCAAAAAGCCATGTCAAAAGGGGTATTTTGGCTGACAGCCTCCAACCAACAGTCAGCATCAACTACCAGACAGGCCAGTGAATGAACTTTCTGATGATTCCCATCCTGGCTCTCTCGTCTTCCAACAGAGGTCCTAGACATCAATATGCAGAGACAAGATATGCCCTGTCTATAAATTCCTGACCACAGTAGAGATAATAAAGCGTTATATAGCAATAGATAACTAGTATACTGCCTCGGGATGTTTTCACCTCTTGGCACTTGACAAGTCCTGACAAGGTGAATTTATCCCTCCCTACTATTTTTACATAGTCAGAAGTCCCTATAGATGATTCTGCCTTAAGAACACTAATCCTTGCAATTACTTTTGGATAGGGAAGAAACAAATATAAATTTGTTAG
The DNA here is from genome assembly GCA_006410875.1 of Neotragus pygmaeus. Classification (NCBI taxonomy): domain Eukaryota; kingdom Metazoa; phylum Chordata; class Mammalia; order Artiodactyla; family Bovidae; genus Neotragus; species Neotragus pygmaeus. The sequence continues at coordinate 107,056 of SJYV01012506.1, read as the reverse complement.
CTCACTCTTTTTTGAGTATCTTTTATGTACCAGGCATTAATCTGACCTCAGGGGGTCTTCCCTGGTGGTCTAGTGGCTAAGAATCTACCTCGTAAAGTGTGGGTTCGATCCCTGGTCAGGGAACTAAGATCCCAGATGCTGCGGAGCAACTAAGCCTGGACGCTGAAACCACTGAGCCCACATGCCACAGCTAGAGTCTGAGAACCACAAGAGAAGATCTTGCATGACCCACTGAAGATCTCGAGTGCTTCAACTAAGACCCAAGGCAGCCAAATTAATGAATTAATTAAACTAAAACAAAACCACAACTGACCTCATGGGACTTAGAATCTGATGAAAGAGACGGACGAAAAAATGAAAACTTCCAGAAGAGTCTGACAGGGGCAGTGAGTATGGTGTCCAGAGGCCCCTGATGGAGCAGGGAGCAGCGGCACCTAGTGCAGCCAGCGAGGTCGGGAACGGTTTTCCAAAGGTGTGTCACAAGGCTAATCTTGAAAGGCAAGTCAGAACCGGCCAGCTCGACAAAGGCGTAGGGCTACCGTCAATGTGAATGATGAGAGCGGTCACGTGAGTGTCACTCTGGTAACGAGAGCTCCTCATTCTTGCAAGAAGATGATGTATATCTGATTACTGAGAACAAGATTCTCTAACATTGCAGATCTCTATCACAAGGCATTAAGCCTGTCACAGGAATGGACTCTTGTTTGGGGTGAAGGCAAGACAGTTATGTTACACATATCCTATGGGCTCCTAGCTCTGACAACTTTTTGGGCAAAAGACTTGAGAAAGAGAGCAGAAGGTAAATTAGCCCTTATGAACTCCTGACTAAACACTGACTACTGAAATGATGTTCTGTGTAACATCTGGACATGAACACTCTTCTCAGTAACTGACTGAGAAAATTCACCTGGGGTGAATTTTAATTCAATGCTTTTAATTTCCCATCATCTGAAATAACTCTTTTTGCTACCTGGTGGCCCTAGTGCCTGACTCTGAGCAGATAAACAGATGGTCACTGCAGGAGTCACTGGCTCTTCATGTTTATTCATTTTTTAGCCCTCTCCTTTTTGGCAGGTCCCCTTTCTAGCTTATCTCACACAACCCAGTAACGTAAGTGCAGAATGAAAACCAGAATCCTTCCAGACAGCCCTCACCACAAGTAACTCCTGTTTATAATAACAGTTAAAAACCATTTTGAGAAAACAGAAAAGAAAAGAAAATCTGGCATAGACATTCTAGAAAAATTGGGGGCAGGGAGGGTAGGTGGGGAGAAATTTTCTCTAATAATTTTTTTCTCCTTTGAAAAATAAATAGTAAAAAATAATTAAGTATGTTATTCAAAAATTATTTTCTATGATTTGTCCTATACATTGACTTATGAATCTATGTAAGATGTCTTAGGATTTAGACAGACTTACCAACTGACCTTCATAAATTTCTTTGCCTCTGTCAAATTCAATTTTCCCACTTATAAAATAGAGCTAATAGTGTTATCTACAAAATACAGATACTATGTTTTTTTGTTCTTTTTTTGTTTATTTTTATCTGAACCATGCAGACTGCAGGATCTTAGTTCCCCTGTCAGGGATCAAACCCATGCCCTCGGCAGTGAGAGCACAGAGTCCTAACACTGGACTGGCAGGGAAGTCCCCAGGTACTGTGATGTTTAAGTGAGAGAATGCTATGAAGGGGGTTGTATCTCTTGGCCAGTACCTGGCATATAGTTAGTGCTCTCTCTGTCTGTCACACACACACACTCCAGAAACTCAGAGAACAGAACAATTATTCATTATGATCTTCAAGTTATTAATACTAAAGGAAAGTACACTACTTACTCCAGAGAGCACTGACATTTTCATCAAAAAAGATTTCTCTTTTTTGAAGCTTTCTCTCTTAGTGATTTTTAAATCTAAAACAATGGTTTTTTAAAGTGTCTCTGAATCATGGGCTTCTTTGAGAATATTCTAAAAGTTACGGGCTCTCTCTGCAAGAAAATGCACACACACACACACACACACACACACACACACACAATGTTCTTAGAACCTCCAAAGTCCAGTGATACATGCCTGGCTAAGAATCCCTGATCTATATAGCCTGGTGAGTATTTTCTGCCTATCCTACTATTTGTCACAAAACAAGCTGCCCTCTGATGCTAAAATGCACCTTTGGAATGTTGCAGTCCCATAACCTGAGGTGTTTAGTCAAGAAACGCAGACTGAGTGTCTCCTGGCAGATTCCTCCTGTAGCAATGTCATAAAGGCCTTGCACAATACATCAGGGCCTCCTTCCAGACTGTTTATGACTCCTCCATATTCTTGCAGCATGGACGACTAGTATGTGAAAGGACACAGGAGCTAGTCTTAATCTTAGCGAGTCAACAGCCCAAAGAAACTGCAGGAAAATAATGTATCTGAGAAAGTGGAAATTGCCCCCATGACAGCCGATTAAGCAAATTGTCCTCTTGGTCACAGGATATATCAGAAGTCATCATCACCAGTTATTATTACTGGCTTCAGGAGCATCCTGTTCACTTGTTGAGAAAACTCAATAGATGTCAGAATGGATTTTAGAGTCAGAAAGGCCTGGTTTTAAATCCCGGCTTTCTTTGCTATAAAAAATGGTGGAGTAGTAATACAGTTGCTATTAGGGACCGTAGCCAAGGGTAATAACCGCATAGACTTTGGAGTTAGGGAAACTTGGCTAGAAATGTTGACTCCACCAATGACTTACCTGTTTAACTTTGTGCAGGTTACCTGACCTCTCCAAATGCCCATTTTTTCCAAACAAGGCTTAATTGAAGCATAACGCCTATTTGAAAGGGTAATTCAATGAGCTAAGGCATGTATATATGCTTAACTCAGTGTCTGGTACATATTAAACACACAGTAAATGGTGACTGATGATGATGGTGGTGGTCATGCTGCTGTTCCTGCTAAGTCACGTCAGTCATGTCTGACTCTGTGTGACCCCATAGACAGCAGCCCACCAGGCTCCCGTCCCTGGGATTCTCCAAGCAAGAATACTGGAGTGGGTTGCCATTTCCTTCTCCAGTGCATGAAAGTGAAAAGTGGAAGTGAAGTTGCTCAGTCATGTCTGACTCTTCCCAACCCCATGGACTGTAGCCTACCAGGCTCCTCCATCCATGGGATTTCCCAGGTAAGAGTACTGGAGTGGGGTGCCATTACTTTCTCCAGATGGTGGTCATAATAATTGCTAATACTTAATAAGCTCTTAACTAAATTCCAGGAACTGTTCTATGCACTTTACACATATTACCTCATTACATCTTCACAACCAATGAGGTAGGTCCAGTTATTACCTCCACTTTCCACATAAGGCCCGCAGAGGTAAAATACATTGTTCAGCATCACAGAGCTGGTGAGAACTGAAGCCTAAGCAGTCAAGGTTTGAGTCTGTGTTAACTACTGTATTTTTCTGATTGTGATGAGTCAAAATCAGCCCTTTTAAATAGCCATTCATGGTCGTACCAGGAACTCAATTCACTAAGGCCAGTGAATTGAATCCATTTCTCTGGCTGGGGCTCCCTTGCCTGCCCCGTAAGTTTCAGCCCCACGGTGGGACCTACTGCCCAGGAGCAGGTGCATTTCCAGGGTCAGTGGACATTGATCCACGAGGGTTTGGGAAGGTGGTCTTGAAAGGAAGGTCAAGACCACCTTCCCAAACACTCCTGCATCCACTGGATTCGGCCCTTAACTGCTCTGGCGTGAGAGAGACAGCCCTTCTACCTGACCACACAGAGATACGGTGTTTGGGGTTTGCTTGAGGATTTCAAAAGGTGAACACATTGGGGCAGAAGAATTTTCCCACATGCTTGTTTTGCTGCTTCAGAGGCTCCAACTACAAAGGGGGACCAGGAAGCCCAGGCTCACAGGAAAACCCTGGCCTTTTGCTCTCCCCCAAGAGTCACAAGGCTTCCACAGTCATGGCTCACAGGAAGCCACAAAGAGCAGCAGGGAGAGGTGGGCTGACATCCTTTCACCATGGAAAACACAGTCACTGAACTCAGAGAGCCAACTTATGTTAACAGCCTAGGTCAGAGAACAGAACCTGTGAAGGAGAGGGGAGAAACCAGTCCAGTCTTTCTGGCCAGGTGACCCAGGGGCTGTGACAAGAACGCATCTATATGGGGGATTTAGCCCCTCTGATCTCCATCAATGCCTCGCCTTCTCACAAATCACCCCACACAAACATACCAGCTAAGCCTCAAGGCACATGCCTGTCTCCCTCATCCTGAATCTGCTGCCCCAAGCTCCTCTGACAGAAATGCTGATTCCATTATAGCTGCTCAGCCTCCTTTGGCTTAGTTTGAACACAGAAGTTCTGTGTTTGTACTAGTGGAGTTGGAGGCAGGCAGCCTTGAAACACGGGGCCAGCCGCTCCGGTCTCACTACCTGCAAGAGGTGGTCATTATCCTCTCTGCGACAGTGTGCTCTATTTGTCTTGGCACCTGTCCCTGCCCACAAGGATAACCTCACATGCTACAAATCTGGGAGCAGTTCTCTGTCCTGGGAAGAATTCTGGAATGGAGACATAAAAGGAAAGAGGNGAATGGGAAGTACCCTAACTGTATAAGATCTGTAAACTGTAATGCCCAAAGCAGCTAAGGACAGAATAAACAGGAAAAACTACAGGATACTTTCACTCAGAAACCCAGAGGTCAAAAACCTTACCCAAAATATTGAGGAACCAATTCTGCCAAGCTGAGTTTATCTTAGAAACAAAAGAATGGTTTAACATTGGAAATCCTATACATGTAAATTGCCAAAAGAGTATATTTAAAATGAAAAATGATACTATAATTTTAATAGATGCAGAAAAAGGATTGAATAAACTTCAGTACCAATTCATGATAAAAAACTGGTACCAAACAGAATAGAAGAGAATATGCTTAACTTGATAATCACTAAAACCTACAACAGCAGCACTCTTAGAGATGAAAAGTGGGAATCATCTACTATTAAATCAGGATCAAGATAAAAATTTCTCTAACACTGTGAAGTTCAGTTATGTACTTGGCATTCTTACCAATACAGTAAAGTAAGAAAAGAAAAAAAAAGGTGGTGAGATGGAAGAGAGACTGGCTAAGACCGTGCTCACACCTGAACAATATCTCCTTTCAGCTTCGGAATACAATAGCACACAAAGAAATTATAAGGAACTAAAAATAACTACCTGCATGTGCAGTTGGGGCAAATTATGAATAACAAGATAGAAAAAGGCCAAAACCCAACCACCATTTCTCAGGAGCCAGGAGCAGGATACTGGGCATGATCCCAGCACACAGCTCCACCAAGGAGGAGGGGTTGCAGACCACCTAAGCTGCCCCTCCTCTGGCCCAACCCACCAGGTGCCCCCCCCACCCCATTTAAGGGAGCAACTTGCTCCCCTCACGGAGCAAGCAATTGAGCCGTCACTTGTTTTCGATCCCTCGTGTCTTGTCTGAATTTCTCATCTGGCCTCTTACCAATTTCTACTAATTGAAGAGTCCAAGAACCAGAGTCTGTAACAGAAGAAAGGATTGATAAATCTGACTACGTTAAAATTGATAATAACTGTCCACCAGAGAAAAATTATAAAAGTCACCATGAAGAAGGTGTAAAGATCAGCAACAAACTGGGAGGAAGACTGCCACACATATAAGAAAGAGATGAATATTTAAAATGCAGAAAAATACAAGTAAATTTTTTTTTTAAATAGCCAAGAGAAATATGACCAAACCTCATGGCTAAGTGTTTCTCCTGGCAGAGGAACCCATGGCTATCACATAAGAAACGAGGCTTTGCATCATCATTAATGAGGAAGCTTCAAATTTAACCTGTGATGATTTACACATACTAGATTGGCAAAAAGGAAGAAGTTCAATCACACAAAGCATTGACAAGAGGACAGGGATTTCTATATGTTGCTGGTGGAAGTATATATTGGTATAACTATTTTGGAAAATTATTTTGCCATCTTTTTATAAAATTGAAAATGTGCATACACTATGACTCAGAAATTTCATTCCTAGGGATATGCCCTAGAGAAATTCTTGTACATTGTGATAAACAAAATAATGGTCCCTCCGCAAAGATGTCCACCTCCTAATTTCCAGGACCTGTGAATATACGGTCTTACATGGCAAACAGGACTTGGCAGTTGTGATTAGGGTTAAAGATCTTGAGATGGAGAGATTATCTTGGATTATTTGGATAAGTCCAATGTAATGACACTGGGTTCCTTAGGAGCTGAGAGCCTGTCCCAGAAACTGTGGTCAAAGAAATGGCAGTATAAGAAATACATACAGAGTGGAGAAGTAAAAGTATTTTAAAATTAACATTGATATTTCTTAGAGAAATGAGAAGATATTACTTTTTTAAAACAACAAGAAAAGAATGCTATATTTTTAAAAAAGCAACCAGAGAATAAGAGCTCTTGGAAATGAAATATATGAAAGTTAAAATTTCAGTAAAGTGGTTGTAAAGAAATGTAAGAAAATTTCCTAGAAAGGAGAACAAAAGTGATGGAAAAGAGAAGAAAAATAAATCAATCTAAGAAGTGCAACCTTTAAGAGAAATTACAAAAAAGAAAGGGGGGAAAAAATGAACACACAGACACAACAAAGGATACAAGCAAAGGAATGATGAGAAAATCTCTTAGAATGCNCAGGAGGAGAAGGGGCCGACAGAGGATGAGATGGCTGGATGGCATCACTGGCTCGATGGACATGAGTTTGAGTGAACTCCGGGAGTTGGTGATGGCCAGGGAAGCCAGGCGTGCTGTGATTCACAGGGTCACAAACAGTCAGACACGACTGAGCGACTGAACTGAACTGAACTGAATGTGAGCTGGTGAGCGTTAAAGGCACTTTAGGAAGGAAAAGAATACCAGTCACAGACTGCAACCACTCCCTACAGTGAGCCCCAGGGGATCTCAAGATGTAAAAAAAAAGCACAGCGCACTGGCCCCAGATAGCTGTGACGCACACAAAAGAAATGATTTCAGTGAGCCCAGATTCTTGCACCTTCCCGTTCATATAAAAGTGCTAAATTCCTTAACTTGAGATATGTTTTTTTTTTCATTAACAATCATCTTTTGACATTAAGACTACCTACCCTTTGTTGCAAAACTTCTATTTAACCTGTCTCCTCTCTCACCTCCTCAGAGCAGTTCTCTCAGGTTACTTGAGATGCTGTCTCTCAGGCTTATTGTCCTAAAAATTCCCACCAAATAAAACGTAACCCTCAACTTTTAGGTTGTGAATATTTTTTAAGTCGACAGTGAGCTACACAGAATTGAGATGAATAAATCTTCAAACTTGTCTGATTTGACCTTATAGAGGCATGGATACTATGTACTCAGAGGTGCACACATGTTCTATGAAACGTCTTAACGATGTTTTGAAACAATAGGCATGTTATTTAACTTGACATATCTTCTGTTTAATTTTATACTCTTCTCTTCCCTGGGCTCTACAACCCTCATGATCTCCATAATATGTCTATGCTGATCACATCCAAATTCTAGATAGAATCAGAGTGTCAAAGTAGGGAAGGGATGTCAGAGGCCACAGCCTTTGGTCTTCACCAGAGGAGATTCCTTCCACAACATATGACATCAAGTCCCAGGTCCCACTCCACTCTCACCCCTACCTCCAACTGAATGCAATTAGAGACAGGCTCTCTACTTAGACAGCCATTGTGGAATGCCTTCCTCCTTGTGAGTAAGTCTGATCACGGTGCCAAATGAAATCAGACAGGCCCAACTGCTTTCAAGTCCACGCAGTTCTGCTCCTCAAACTCTACAGATCTTAGCGACACGTCTGGGACCTCCTGGAAGCAGTGCCGCTCTCACAGCATGAACTCAGACATGGTCAATGAGAGCTGAGGTGTTTAATTGGCATCTCTCCTTTTGTACTTTTCCCTCTTCATTTTCCACCGTTCAAGCAGGTGGCAGGGACTGTGCTTCCTTGTCTGCTGAGGGAAGGGGTGTTTGTTACCGGAAATTGCCTGCTCTCCATTTCCCCTTCTGGATTTTGTGTCCTTAAAGCCTAAACTGGTTGGAAACATTTCGTCCTAAATGCCTCTGGAAACAAAAGAAGGTGGGGATGCTTTTAGATACAACAAAAGCAAAGAGGAAGTTCCTTTAATAGCAATAAGGGGTGGGGGAAGATACTGACAGAGAAGGGAGCTCTTGCCAATGCCCTAGAGAGGAGGGGCTTTGTGTCTCCTTGCCTTGCCAAAGACCCCCTGTTCGCAATAAGGTTTGATGCAACACAACATCCATTCTTTTTCTTTTTTAAGATATTTATTTGTCTACACCAGGTCTTAGTTGTGAAATGCAGGATCTTAGTTGAGGCATACAAACTCTTAGTTAAGGCTTGTGGGATCTAGCTCCCTGACAAAGGATTGAACCTGGGCCACCTGCATCACAAGCTTAGAAGCTTAGCCACTGGACCACCAGGTAAGTCCCACAGCACCCATTCTGAAGGGCCACGTGGATTTGGTCAACGAATTGGTTCTCTGAATTGGAGCTCCAACCCTCTTTCTCTCAACTTTCTTGCCAACCCCACCCTTACCATTTGGGGGTCCTTGTTCTGCTCTTGGTTAGGGTAAAGGCAGCTGCAAGCATGGCTAAGCATCCTGCCCAAGTGGGCTAGGAGTCAAAGTGGAAAATGTGCTGTTTCTCACACTGAACCTGGGAGCCAGAAATCCATCCACACGACACAGCTATGTGTCCCAGTGGACAGAGCTTTGGAGTCAGACATACCCAGGGTTGAGTCCTGGGGCTCACTTATTTTTTTATTTATATTGGAGCACAACTAATTGTTACTTTCAATAAATTTCTTAATGGGAACTTAGCTTTCTCCTGGAGAAACTAAGAACAGTGTTATCTACTCTGGTGTCACAGAGGTGTATGCCCCCATTCTCCTGGAGTGAGGACCTGCTGTGATGAGAGCAGTCAGCAGATAGCCTTGCGCTGCTGTGCCATCAGGATCCACCAGGTATTCAAGCAAGGCCATGCTTTCCCTGGGCTACTCCTAGACACTGCCTGAGTATGAGGACTAGAGCCAGAACATTTCTGCCCCAAATGAGGATCCTCTGCTGCTGCTGCTGCTAAGTCGCTTCAGTCGTGTCTGACTCCGTGCAACCCCATAGACGGCAGCCCACCAGGCTCCCCCGTCCCTGGGATTCTCCAGGCAAGAACGCTGGAGAGGAGTGGGTTGCCATTTCCTTCTCCAATGCATGAAAGTGAAAAGTGCAAAGTGAAGTCGCTTAGTCATATCTGACTCTTAGCAACCCCATGGACTGCAGCCTACCAGGCTCCTCCACCCACGGGATTTTCCAGGCAAGAGTACTGAAGTGGGTTGCCATTGCTTTTTCCGGAGGATCCTCTAGTACTCTGGGAATCCCCAGCTCCTAGGGGGTGACTTTCTCAAGCCTCCATCACAGTCTGAGGTTCTTCCTCCCCACTTTTTCCTTCCTCCTTTCCTTGCACTGAGTCAGAACTGCATCAGATCTGCAGGCTCTCCTTCCAGCTCTGCTTCTGTTCTCCCCCGCTTTTTTTTTTTTCTCATAGACATTTGTTGTTGTTCAGTTGCTCAGTCATGTCCAAATCTTTGCAACTGCATGGATTGCAGCACAACAGGCTTCCCTGTCCTTCACTATCTCTCTGAGTTTGTTCAAACTCATGTCCATTGAGTTGGTGAGCCTATCTCATCCCCTGTCGCTCCCTTCTCCTCCTGCTCTCAATCTTTCCCAGCATCAGGGTCTTTTCCAGTGAGTTGGCTCTTCACATCAGGTGGCCAAAGTATTGGAGTTTCAGCTTCAGCATCAGACCCAATGAATATTCAGGACTGACTTCCTTTAGGATTGACTGGCTTGATCTCCTTGCAGTCCAAGGGACTCTCAAGAGCCTTCTCCAGAACCACAATTCAAAAGCATCAATTCTTTGGCGCTCAGGCTTCTTTATGGTCCAACTCTCACATCTGTACCTGACTACTGGAAAAACCATAGCTTTGACTATATGGACCTTTGTGGTTCATAGTGAAAATGATGTCTCTGCTTTTTAATACACTGTCTAGGTTCATCATAGCTTTCCTTCCAAAGAGCATCTTTTAAATTTTTGGCTACAGTCACTGTCTATTTCTTCTTTATTGCCTATGCCAAAGCCATTGACTGTGTGGATCACAATAAACTGGGGAAAATTCTGAAAGAGATGGGAGTACCAGACCACCTGACCTGCTTCTTGAGAAACCTGTATGCAGATCAGGAAGCAACANCATTGGAAAAGACCCTGATGCTGGGAGGGACTGGGGGCAGGAGGAAAAGGGGATGACAGAGGATGAGATGACTGGGTGGCATCACCGACTCTATGGGCATGAGTTTGAGTGCACTGCAGGAGTTGGTGATGGACAGGGAGGCCTGGCACACTGCAGTTCATGGGATCGCAAAGAGTCGGACACGACTGAGTGACTGAACTGACTGGAGGTGCTAACTTGGGAAGAATTGATGTGATCAATAATTTGGTTCTTTTGGTGTGGTTCATGTCAAAGATGCCAGTGTCAGCAGGTTTTTCACCCAGGTGTCCAACATTTTTGTTATTTACAGAGACAACACACCATGGATTTTTCTTCCCCAAGGAAAAGATATTCACCTCACTCTTGCAAAAGAGAACAACAGGAAACTGATTGTCAAGCAGAGCAGTAGGTGAAATTATCTCAAGGTGACAAAATCTGTGGGGTCTTTGTACTTAATTAACAACAATACTGCATTGTATAGTTAGTTGTTAAAAGTATGTCCAATTAATGTAACATCTAACTGTTGCTCAAAGTGACTCTTTAATCAGCCTTAGTGACCCAGTTGCCAGTGACAGAGATAGAAATAGGCAGAAGAAGTGTGGCCAATCAATGAGTTATTGGCCATCGCTAGCTGTATATCTATCATTTGTATAACAAATTTAACTTTTTCTAGTGGTGAAATTAACTCTAAATTTCCTTGAAATTTCAAAATTTTAAACTTACACCATTGATTCTATGGTGTTGAGTAGCTTTAGCACATTACTGTGTTTCCTTAAGGGCCCTAATATGTTTGTGAAGCAATCCTCAATGTTGCCACTGATAATAACACTTAAGTTCTCACCTTTGGGGTTAGATCATTACATTTGTCATGATGTAATGTCATCATCAGCTATACATGTATTCATGTTATCATACTGGAAGCCCTGGACTGAAATATATACTGATTTGAAAGAAAGAAATGAAGCTGCCTTTATTCATCAAAAACAAAATTGTCTATGTAGAAAAATTCAAAGAATCTGCAAAAAATACTCCTTGAGTTAATTAGTATCACAAAGTTGCATGATAAAGGAGACTATGGAAAAGTCCATTGTTTTCCTGTATACAGGCATTGAACAAATGAAGCTTAAAAAAAAAAAAAAANAAGTTGCTCAGTCATGTCTGACTCTTCCCAACCCCATGGACTGTAGCCTACCAGGCTCCTCCATCCATGGGATTTCCCAGGTAAGAGTACTGGAGTGGGGTGCCATTACTTTCTCCAGATGGTGGTCATAATAATTGCTAATACTTAATAAGCTCTTAACTAAATTCCAGGAACTGTTCTATGCACTTTACACATATTACCTCATTACATCTTCACAACCAATGAGGTAGGTCCAGTTATTACCTCCACTTTCCACATAAGGCCCGCAGAGGTAAAATACATTGTTCAGCATCACAGAGCTGGTGAGAACTGAAGCCTAAGCAGTCAAGGTTTGAGTCTGTGTTAACTACTGTATTTTTCTGATTGTGATGAGTCAAAATCAGCCCTTTTAAATAGCCATTCATGGTCGTACCAGGAACTCAATTCACTAAGGCCAGTGAATTGAATCCATTTCTCTGGCTGGGGCTCCCTTGCCTGCCCCGTAAGTTTCAGCCCCACGGTGGGACCTACTGCCCAGGAGCAGGTGCATTTCCAGGGTCAGTGGACATTGATCCACGAGGGTTTGGGAAGGTGGTCTTGAAAGGAAGGTCAAGACCACCTTCCCAAACACTCCTGCATCCACTGGATTCGGCCCTTAACTGCTCTGGCGTGAGAGAGACAGCCCTTCTACCTGACCACACAGAGATACGGTGTTTGGGGTTTGCTTGAGGATTTCAAAAGGTGAACACATTGGGGCAGAAGAATTTTCCCACATGCTTGTTTTGCTGCTTCAGAGGCTCCAACTACAAAGGGGGACCAGGAAGCCCAGGCTCACAGGAAAACCCTGGCCTTTTGCTCTCCCCCAAGAGTCACAAGGCTTCCACAGTCATGGCTCACAGGAAGCCACAAAGAGCAGCAGGGAGAGGTGGGCTGACATCCTTTCACCATGGAAAACACAGTCACTGAACTCAGAGAGCCAACTTATGTTAACAGCCTAGGTCAGAGAACAGAACCTGTGAAGGAGAGGGGAGAAACCAGTCCAGTCTTTCTGGCCAGGTGACCCAGGGGCTGTGACAAGAACGCATCTATATGGGGGATTTAGCCCCTCTGATCTCCATCAATGCCTCGCCTTCTCACAAATCACCCCACACAAACATACCAGCTAAGCCTCAAGGCACATGCCTGTCTCCCTCATCCTGAATCTGCTGCCCCAAGCTCCTCTGACAGAAATGCTGATTCCATTATAGCTGCTCAGCCTCCTTTGGCTTAGTTTGAACACAGAAGTTCTGTGTTTGTACTAGTGGAGTTGGAGGCAGGCAGCCTTGAAACACGGGGCCAGCCGCTCCGGTCTCACTACCTGCAAGAGGTGGTCATTATCCTCTCTGCGACAGTGTGCTCTATTTGTCTTGGCACCTGTCCCTGCCCACAAGGATAACCTCACATGCTACAAATCTGGGAGCAGTTCTCTGTCCTGGGAAGAATTCTGGAATGGAGACATAAAAGGAAAGAGGAAGCACGCTCCCCAGGAACCAAACGCAGTTGCATTCAAAAATAAACCACTGGCTTCTCAGATTGGGTCACATGGCCTGTGGCTCAGGGAGCTTGGAGGGATGAAGCATCCGGGCTTCAGTGAGCAGAGTCTGCAGGGAGTCATCAAAAGGCCTCTGATCTGTGGCTAATCTAGATGAAGATACAGGAGGTATTTTTCTCAAACAATGACAAAGAGCATGAAGCTGGGAGGCAGATATGCTTGGGATAACAGAACCAGGAATCCAAAAGAAAGTATAAACTGTGGGGTAAGGCACTGATGACAAGATGAAATTTATGGACAACAAGAACAGATAGAGTCCTGCATGTGTCTGAAAAATAAAAACCCAAACCAAAGGATACCACCTAGGTTTAGATTATAACTCTTATTCCTAGGTACAAAACAATCTGAAGTTCTGTTTCCTCACTAGTGAAACTGGAACACTATAGCCCCTCCCTCATGAAGTTGTCACGAGGATTAAGAACAGTTAATACAGGGAAAGTGCTCAGCACAGTGACGTGATGATGGTTGTGATGGTGACAGGTAATATGTAGACAGTTCTTTGTACAGTGCTTCATGTCCAGGCAGTAGGGTTCCAGAGCAGGTGGTTCTTAACCATCATATCATACTCACTCTCATATAGGTTAAATCTAGTTAGTACAATTATTACCGACGAAGGGAGAGATGTGGGCTTCCCTGCTGGCTCAGCAGTAAAGAATCTGCTTGTGAAGCAGGAGACATGGGTTTGATCCCTGGGTCAGGAAAATTCCCTAGAGAAGGAAACAGCAACCCACTCCATCATTCTTGCCTGGGGGGAATCCCACGGACAGAGGAGCCTGGCGGGCTACAGTCCATGGGGTTGCAAAGAGTCGGACACGACTTAGCGACTGAACCACCAACCAAGAAGAGATGTAGCTAAGCCACAGTAGGTGAGAAAATGTCTTTAAGGATGTGGTTGGCAGTCAGTTCGATGGAAGTTACGTAAAGACTGTAATGAGGTGTTGACAGTTCTTGTTACTGTTTGCAGCAGAGGCATCACAGGATGACCTGAGGATGTTCCGCCTCAAGAAGAAATGACTTTGAGGTGACAGGACAGCTGCCTGCTAAAGTTATGAGCCTGCTCTTTAGGGACCCAAGGCCCAGAACTAAGCCAGGTGGGGGTCAGCGCTAGGTAGACAGATTTCAGCTCAATATCAGGAAGGCCTTTCTGACATGCTGGCCCAGGATGGGCAGTGAGCATCCTGTCCAGTGTCAGCAAAGCCTGTGGTTCTGAGATTCAAATACTTGACAGGTGAGCAGTGGTTGGAGAAGATAGGGTCCTGTCCAGCTGGGACATTCCAGGGCTATAGGTACAATGGCCCATGTGACAAACACAATGCAGAAAGTTGTTCCCTTCAGGGGCACCCTGTGATATCTGGTTAACTCTTTCCTCTTTTTTAAATAAAAAATCTCAGCTTGTCTTACCCAAGGAAGCCATTGATGGAGAGCAGTTCTTTCCAGAATGAGCTACAAAGAAAAGATTTTTGTAAGAGAGGCCCAGGGTCTTCCCTGGTGGTCCAGTGGTTGAGAATTCACCCTGCAATGCAGGATCCCTGGTCCAGGAAGACTGCACATGCTGCAGGACAGCAAAGCCCGTACACCACAACTACTGAAGCCTGCGTGCTCTGGAGCCCATGCCCCACAGAAGAAGGCACCACGCATGGAAACTAGGCAGTAGCCCCCGCTCACCACAATGGGAGAGAGCCTGCAGGCAGCAATGAAGACCCAGCGCAGCCAAAAATAAATTAAAAAAAAAAAAAGCACTGACGTGTGAAGTGCTAGAGCAGAGTGGGGTATAGAGGTAGGTAAAGGGTAGCAGGAGGACTCAGGATTGTTAAGGAGAGGAGTCAATGGGCAGAAATAGGTGCCCAAAGTGGGGAAAGCAACAAAAGTTACAGGAGGCTACACAGAGTGGTGTACAGCCTTTTCAATAGCAACTCAAAGCACGGACCAGGGAGCATCGACGCAGGCATCACCTGGTGCTTGTTAGAAACAGGCTCCACCCACACCAAGTCAGAGTCATTGACAAGTCCACCAGGTGACTCGTGCGCACTTTAAAGGTGAAAGACAGCGATGTGGAAACCATCTAAGACAGACCTGGGCTCACGTGCGCGGTGCTTTTGTCTCCAAAAGAAAAAGAAAAACAAGGTGGGGCCGGAGGAAGACCTGGAGTCTGGTCTCCATGGGGATGGCCCAGCTGTGCCTTCCAGCCCAAGCTGCTCCAGTGATGTCTGCGTCTTCAGTCGGGTTCAGAACAGTCAGTCAAATCTGCACAAGGAAGCCAGCGGTAACGGGGCCTGTGGGCACAGCTACTCATCGACACCTAATTAAGCCATCTTGACAAATCATCTCTAGAATGCTCGTTATTGTTCTAGGAAATGACACAAAGAGAATGATCACTAAAAGTAACAGCCTCGGAGTGAATTTGGACTTCATTCCAGTGGTTGGCAAGTCAAGCACCTTGGGATTTTTTTTTTAAGGTAACATTTCTATAAATTTTCACAGATCATACAACCTCAAAGCTTGTCTCTGCTGCAGGTTTTTTTCTCTTTCCTTTGCCATTGCTTTGAGTTTGCAGCTTTATTCTACTGCTGTTTTTTTTTTTTTTTTTTTTTTCCCCACTGAGAAGTTTTTGATCTTGACTCACAGTGGAGGAGGGCACTGCTTCTGGATATTTCATGCTTCTGAAGCAGAAAATGCCGAACACCATCACATGACGTTGTTCAGGTGAGAAGGCAATTTTTCGCTTCCCAGATGGGCCCGTGTGAGGCCTGTTTATGCAGAGGCTTTTTTCCACCCCAGACTTCCATCCGGATGGTATCGGGGATTTGCGCTGAAGTTCACCCGCTGCATTCCTGCTAGACTCGCTCTCCTCCTGAGCACCGCCACGTCCCCCTGGTCTTCACGGTGTCCTCGGGGCGCTCACATTCTTTGTCACCTGCCTGGGCCCGCTGTTTATGACCTGAGCCACTTGGTCAGTAACACCCTCGCTGTCCGGCCTTACGCCCTGTCCCCTCCTCCTGCTCCTCTTTCCTGACAAAATGCAACGAGAGATCATCCCACAATCCACCTTCTCTGCTTCTGACTCCAGCTACTGAGAGAAACGGAGAGAACCCCGAACCAACTGCGGCCACCACAATTTCACAGTCTCTGTCCTCCCTTGGATTCTCAGCAGCACTTGCAAACATTTCACTCCTCCTCGGTCAGCCCTGCTCCTCTCCCACCAGAACCCTCCTCTTCCTTGATACTGCATTTCCATCTTAGGGAAGCATCCTCTTCCCTCTTTTCAAGTTGTTTGAATACAGGTTCAACACCAGGGGCTTCCTGAGCTCACTTAGGCAGCTTTTACAAGTTCAGATTCCCTGGCTCTACATTCGAGCAAATGAATGAGAATCTCTAGGGCAGTCCCGAGATACCGTATCTAGACACTGCCTTAGCTGGGAACCACTCGTTGGCCTACATTCCCTTTCCCCCTCGCCTCATTTCCAGTTACTCACCAGTTGTCAGTCTGGATTCTCTCCTCACACTCTGAGAAAGGGGCAGCAGTGACAGCCACTACGGGCCAGGCATGCTGCCCAGGTTTCCCAGGACCTCTCTGGGAACCGACGTGGCTGGTCACTCCAAGACAGCCGGACACCTTTTCTCTTTTTTTCGCCTTCTCCTCAGTGACCATCTCCTCAGAGTCTTTCTTGCACTTGAAACAAATTTGGTGGTGGCCTCCGGTTCCCCTGGGTTCAGCCCTCAGACCCCTTGACCATCTCAGTCTACGGTTCCTCCCTGGGAAATCCATATGGCTTAATCTACAAACCACACGCTGAATTGCACTCCTGCTCTCACTTCTCTCCTAACGTATCCATTCGTCCAGCTCCTTGCTGGACATCCCCACCTGGCTGCCCCCCAGGCATCTTAACCTCAAATATCCCTGAGACCAAATCCACATTTCCCCCAGCCCCTCCCCTTCTTCATTCCAGCCCTGTGCCAACTCCTCCTCCTCTATCCTGTGCTACTTAAGATCTCTTAATATCTCCACTTCTGCTGCCCGGGAGCTGTCCTAGAAACCCAGACGCCACCCTATAGCCTTCCTGCTTCCTCATTTACTACATGTCATTCAGGCTTCCTAACTTTTACCTCTTAAATACTGTAAGTCTACACTTCTTCCATCTGACTTCTTGTTCCGGTCGTCCTTATTTCTTGCTTGGTCTACTGAAATAGACTCTTCATCAGACTCTGTCTCTAGTCAAGCCCCACCCCCGACAGTGGCTGGGGTGATAGTTGTAAAATGCCAGTCTTGCTAGGTCCATCCCCTGACTTAAATGCTTCAAAGTCTTCCAGGATTGAAAGATAAAATCCTAGCTCCTTAGGATGGCACAGAATGCCCATGGTGACTGTATTCAACTATCAGGCTGTGACCAGGGTGAGGCAATCAAGGACCCAGGGTCCAAAACTTAAGGAGACACTCATTCTTAGGTTCTGAGCCTGCACCTTCATGGCCCTGAGAATGAGTGCTGCCTTACATTTTGCACCATAAAATTGCCTCACCCTAGCCTCCACCCTGCCCAACTGTCTCTGTAGCTTTTGACTTCACAGTCCACCCCCCACTCCCACCTTTTGTACTCTCCTTGTTGCTAGACCCTCACAGACACACTTCTCAAAGCTCAGAGTGATATCAAGAACGCCTCTTCCAATCCTACCTCTAGGGTCCCTTAGTTCCGAGGGCATCACCACTCCCACTGCGCTGACTACATCAGTCTCCACTCTCCGTGAGCTTCTCAAGAGCACAGATGGTGTTTCTCTGGCTAGCACCCCAGGCAGCACCTAGCAATCAGCAGGTGTTCTACCAGTGTTAGCTGAACTGAATACAAGCCTGCTCTGAGAACTCATTTGAGTTAGCCTCAGACCCACAGCTACCTCTCATCCCCTTCAGAATGACCTCTAAGGACTGCTACGCACCAGGTATAAACTTGAGCCAGACCTCCGAGGGCAGAGGGGTGGCTGTTAAACCATCAGCTTAACCATCAGCTTAAAGGGTGGTAGTCAGAGTTCTAGCGAACAACTCCCCTTCTGACAAATTAACTTGATGTTAGTCTGAACTTTCTAGAGGAGTTATACAATGTCTGGCCAAGCGCTATTTCTGAGCTTTCTTCCTGCCAAATTTTCACCATGCTGGCTCATGCTTGCCAATCTTGTAGCAGTGATATTTTCTAGCAGGGAACACAAGTAACTTTGGGAGTTATTCTGAATCTCATAAAGTTGTTCCTGAGGCCATTTTATAGAGTGGGTTTCAGTAATGCATCCCCTCGGGGGGTACTGCTGCTGCCAGGAGAGGTCCTCGGAGTTTCTGTTGTTGAACTTCCTTGAGTACCATCTAGGAGGGATCTGTCGTAGACAAAACAGCTCTAGGGTAAATAAAACTGTGGCCTTATTTAAGCGCTTCCCTGGTGACTCTGACAGTAAAGCGTCTGCCTGAAATGCGGGAGACCCCAGTTCGATCCCTGGATCGGGAAGATACCCTGGAGAAAGAAATGGCAACCCACTCCAGTACACTTGCCTGGAAAATTCCATGGACAGAGGAGGCTGGCAGGCTACAGTCTATGGGGTCGCAAAGAACTGACCATGACTGAGTGACTTCACTTTCACTTTATTTCTTTGGGGATGCGCCCCATGCTCTGTCCATGGCTGTATGTTCTCCATACAGCCTGGGTATACCTAATTCGCTCAGCCTTTTACCTTCCCCAGGGCTGTATTGTGCCTGGCACCTAGTACGTGACATCATCTAGTGACAGGGCATGGGAAGAGAAACTTGGGGGCCAGACTCGGACCTGGAGGGGCTAGTCTCCAGAATTACATAGCTGAGGGGAACAAACAGAACACCATGCTCTGGCTTTCCGCTAACAGGGAGGCCCGTGAATACTGGAGTGGATAGTCAATCCCTTCTCCAGGCGATCTTTCTGATCCAGGGGTCGAACCCAGCTCTACTGCATTGTGGGCAGATTCTTTACCATCTGAGCCACAGGGATGGGGAAAGGAAGTAGTAACTGATAGCATGTGCAGGGTTGCCATTTCTTGGTTTCACTTTTCTGTTTAGCATAGATAAGTTTTCTAGCTTCCAGCCAAAGAAACCCAGCCTGAAACTCCCTTCTAGCTCCCTACTTTGGATCTGTAACTACTAAATCCTGATAGAACATCTGAGGTAGACGTAGGCTTAATGGAGAGGAAGATAAGGGAGCCTGGGAACATAAACTCTGAAACAGATTATGTCATTACAAACCCCCAGAGCAACAGAGAAGCCACTGTTTTCAGGAAGTAGGGGAAACATTTCTAAGGAGGAAGTGTAGGGCTTGGAGAGAGCAGTGGTCTATGCAGCAAGGAAGGGTTATAAGGTGGTCCCTGTGGTTGGGAGGGAGGTACTGCAACACGGTGAGGCGTGAGTGAGGCACAGTGGGTGATGCACCAGGGAAGCAGCTGGTGTCTGGCCTGGGAGTCATGTAAAACTTTTTTTTTAAACTGAAAAGTATTATAAAGTAAGATCTGCATTTTTGCTAGATAACTTTAGCAACTAGATGGAGGACAAATCTAGAGAGACTTTTCACCCTTGGTTAGAGAACTCTTGTCCACATTCATTTGTTCTTTCGCTGATCCCAATTTATGAAGTTTGTAATACAAACCAGGCACTGATCTAGAGAAGAAAAGATAGCCTACACCAGGACTCAATAATACATATTGAGGAGATGGATTCAAGAAATACTTTGTTGTTAAAAATCATCATCAAGACCTTGGAACTTCCCTGGCAGGCCAACGCAGGAGAAACAGGTTCGATCCCTGGTCCAGGAAGATCCCACATGCAGAAAGGCAACTAAGCCCATGTCCTACAAATACTGAGCCCTTGAGCCACAACTACCGAAGCCCTCATGCCCTAGAGCTCATGCTCCACAGCAAGGGAAGCCACTGTAACGAGAAACCTGCTCACTGCAACGAGAGAGTAGCCCCCTCTCGGCAACTAGAGAAAGCCTATGTGGAGCAATGAAGACTCAGCACAACCATAAATGAATAAAATTTTTAAAAAATCATTAGGACCTAGTGACTAACAATATGGGGATAGGTGGGAGGAGGGACTGAAAAGGAAAGAGGAAGCATACTGATGGATGGTTGGAACTAATATGTCCAGAGGATTTTTAGAGTATACTCTGTATGACACCATAATGATGGATACATGTCATTATACCTTTGTCCAAACCCACTGAATACACCACATGAAGAGTGAACCCTAGGGAATTCCCTGGTGGTTCAGTGGTTAGGACTCTGCTTCCACTGAAGGAACTAAGATCTTGTAAGATGCACGGCACAGCTGAAAAAAAAGCAAACCCTAATGTAAATTGTGACCGTTGGGTGATAAAGATGTGTCAGTATAGGTTTATCAGTTACAATAAATGCACCATCCAGGTGGAGGATGTTGATAACGGGGAGGCTATGCATATGTGGGGCTTCTCTGGTGGCTCAGTGGTAAAGAGTTCACCTGCCAATGCAGGAGACACAGGTTTGATCCCTGGGTCAGGAAGACTCCCTGGAGAAGGAAATGGCAACTCGCTCCAGTATTCTTGCCTGGGAAATCCCATGGACAGGGGAACCTGGCAGATTACAGTCCATGGGGTCGCAAGAGAGTCTTACATAGTTCAGTTGCTCAGTTGTGTCTGACTCTTTGTGACCCCAAGGAGTGCAGCATGCCAGGCTTCTCTGTCCATCACCAACTCCCAGAGCTTGCTCAAACTCATGTCCATTGAGTCAGTGATACCATCCAACCATCTCATCCTCTGTCATCCCCTTCTTCTCCTGCCTTCAGTCTTTCCCAGCATCAGGGTCTTTTCCAAGGAGTCAGTTCTTCACATCAGGTGGCCAAAGTATTGCAGTTTCTGCTTCAGCATCAATCCTTCCAATGAATATTTAGGACTGAATAAGTTGGACACAACTTAGCAACTAAACAACAGCAACCTGCATATGTGGGAGTAGAGGGTATGGAAAATATCTATGCTTTCTGTTCAATTTTGCTGTGAACATAAAACTTGTTTTAAAAAGATTAAGTCTTATTTAAAAAAAAAGATCAGTAGGACCTGACAATGATATTGAGTGGCCTGGGAAGGTGGGATGAAAAGGTAAGAGGAGGGATGAAACTAATACTGCACCCGTTACTTTAGAATTATATAAAGTCCAAAGTAGTTTTCTGTAAGAAGCTGTGCAAAGATTAAAACACGTGGATCAAAACAGTCTTGATTTGCACTATCTTTGAACCAGGAGACTACTTTGGGATTTGTTATTTCTCCAGGTCAGAGACTTAGACCTGCCCTAGGGAAGTAATTATAAAATCAACTGAATTGTATGTTGAACCCAGAGAGGTTGAAATAAAATACAAACGTCTTGCTGAGCATCTCTCCGCAGCCTCGTGGTAAGCCTTTCCTACCAGTTCTAATTTTGTCAAAATGGGGTTGCTTTCATGTAATTTTAGAAGAAGCTTTCAAAAATGGAGAGCAGCGAGAACCGCAAGTGAACACAGATGGGCTGGGGGACAGGGTGGATTTCATTTTATAAAAATGAAAAGTATCCATCTCAAGGAAGAGAATAAGATGAGACTTTACTAATGTTACTTTAAGAGGCAAATCAAATCATTCACTTTGTTCACTTAATTCCTTATCTACAACTACGAGTAAAGAAGAGCAAAACTAGAAGAAAAAAAAAAAAAGCTGTGTGCTCTAAATGCCTATAAAGACACATGCTTAGTTCTGCACTGTGTTGTATGCATCATAAAGTCTTGCTGGGCAGGTGGCCCAGATCGCCTCCAAGTCTCACAGTTCTGTAAGGCAAAAGGATGAAATATAATATTTACAACCCCGGGAATGAATTAATCCCTGGAGAAAAGAAGGGCTGAATTTTCTCACCTACTCACATTCAGCTTGCTCAGAACCTAAGCAGGGCACCGAGAACAGGTTTCTTCCTGTTGCCACAGGGCAGGACATCAGATTCACGCCTTGAAGCTAAGCATCTGACCTGTCAGAGCTGGGTCTTTGTGGACTTCCACCTGTTCTTCCTGGTAAATAGCTTCTAGGAGTTTCACCTCTGGGAAACTGCAGGGAGAGCCCTGACAACAACATCAAAAACATTCTCACGAATAGCTGAAGATGCCTCAGGTAACAGAGTATGCGCCCATCCTAAGCAGTAGCAAATGCTTTATGGGCTGCACATTTTTTTTTTTTTAAGTGGAGAAAAACAGCTGCTCAGAAGAAGCTAGGCTCCACTAACTGCGGACATGCAAACCCAGCTTTGACAGCTGAGCAGCAGCTTTGCTCCTGGTCTACAGGTGAAATGAGCTCTCAGCCTTGCAGAGACCTATTGGTGCAGGAGAGAGGTGCCTGCGAGCAAGGACCAGGCCTCACACTTGCTGGGGCATTTCTGGTGGGCTTTGAGGAAAAGGAGAGCCTGCGACCAGAGCAGAGAAAGGGGAAGAAGGAAGAGGCCACATCGTGCAGGCTCTTGTCTTCCATGCTTTATTGACAGAAAGGGCTGGAGACATTTTATATGTCCTCCCAAAACGTCAACAGGAAGAAAGGCAGGAGTAAAATAGGTGCCCAAGGCTGCTGGAGGTCCTTGCGCCCTGCCTGTAGTAGAGGTCTAAAGGCAGCTATAGGACTTCCCTGGTGGTCCAGTGGTTAAGAATCCGCCTGCCAATGCAAGCAACACGGGTTTGATCTCTGGTCTAGGAAGAGTCCACATGCCGTGGGGCAACTAAGCCTGTGCACCACAACCACTGAAGCCCTCGTGCCCTAGAGCTCTTGCTCTGCAACAAGAGAGGCCATTGCAAGGAGAAGCACACACTCTGCAGCTAGAATAAAGCCCTCACGCAGCAATGGAAACCCAGTGGGGCCAAAAATAAAATTAGAAAAAAATAATAAACATGGCTATAAGTTTAAGATGAGGGGATCTCATCATATTATGCTTGCTTTGGTTCCCTGAAACTCTCTGTCAGGGTATTCCTTTCCTCTCTCTGTAATAACACCCAGTCAGTAAGACTGAGAAGAACAAAATAGAGGACAGGACTCTACTTCTACCCCAAACATACTTGAGGGGAAGGTTCCTTTTTACTGAGTAGCTCAGCCACAGTATTACAACTACTGTACAGTAAGAGGTGTTACTTTCTCATACAATGGGTTTTCCTATTACCTGAAAAGTTACTTACTGAGGGTCTCTAACCAAGGTAAAACACCCCCAAAGTTTAAATCTGCATACGCATTTCCCTTAAGAGCTCAGGTTACAGCTTTTATGAAGGAGTTGAAAAACAAATATAAATTAACAGCCACAAAAGATGGAGACTTGGCCTCTATCTTTATCTCTCTCTCTGTTTTTTTCTTTGTAAATATTTTGAACAAACTTGTCTTCTGTTTTCTTTGCAGAAAAGCAGAAATAAACTGACAAAAAGGAGAAAGGGAAGGAAAATGGTGAGAGAAGCGGGAAGGCCACCTGTATAAAAGGTGGCAGAAGAATGAGAACTGACAACCATCCAAAGCTTTATTTATTTAGTTCCTAGCTTTCTGTTTCTTGGCTATATGGTGATCCTGGCTATCTATATAGTCAAGAAACTAATTTACTTTTCTTTTTTCCCCTCTCTTTTCTTCCTTTCCCATCTCCCAGAACGTTTTTTGACATCTAACCATTTGTAGGATACAGGTCGAGTTAAGAGCCTCAGCTTTAATACCAGACTGTCTGGGTTTGAACCCCAGCTTTCCACTGCTCTTTAACTGAGTGCTCCTCAGTACATGACTCAAACTCCTTGTCTTACAGTTCCCACCTCCATTAAATAAGAAAAATGACCAGAACCTGGTTATAGGGTTGTGGTATGGATTCTTTATTTATAAAGTGTTCTCTGGAATGCCAGCCAAGATTATTATAAACCCTCACCTCATCTCTCAGGTAAACAGTATCTTCCTTTGCTTCAACATGACTGCAGTCTCTGCTGCTGCTGCTAAGTTGCTTGTCGTGTCCGACTCTGTGTGACCCTATAGACGGCAGCCCACTAGGCTGCCCTGTCCCTGGGATTCTCCAGGCAAGAACACTGGAGTGGGTTGCCATTTCCTTCTCCAGTGCATGAAAGTGAAAAGTGAAAGTGAAGTCACTCAGTTGTGTCCGACTTTTCATGACCCCATGGACTGCAGCCTACCAAGCTCCTCCATCCATGGGATTTTCCAGGCAAGAGTACTGGAGTGGGGTGCCGTTTACTGTATATCAGTTCCCAGAGCCCTTAATGAGTGCGGCTGGTCTAACAGGTTTCTTGTAGCATGTCTCAAGGAAGTGGGCTTGGGGTTCAGTGCAGCCCAGTTCTGGCTGAATACCTGGTACACCTGTGAGTCTGTCCTAGGTGNCGTTTACTGTATATCAGTTCCCAGAGCCCTTAATGAGTGCGGCTGGTCTAACAGGTTTCTTGTAGCATGTCTCAAGGAAGTGGGCTTGGGGTTCAGTGCAGCCCAGTTCTGGCTGAATACCTGGTACACCTGTGAGTCTGTCCTAGGTGGATTGCCCTTGAACCCCAGGAAAGCCTAGGGTCATCCAGGGTCAACCCAGGATTGCAGCCGTACCAGAGCCTGGTGCAGATCTGACCTGGCCCCCCAAAACCTCTACTGAGCCATCCATAATTTTCTGCCACCAAAAGCATGCCCTGAATGCTTCAGAAGCCCAGCACTTCCCTGGGGACAGTCTTGCCGTTTCCTGCACTACCCATTCTTGTTCATCTCCACCCAAAACATCTTTCTCCTTCTCACTACCTGGCAAAATTCTACTTGCCCTTCCAAGATTTATTTCATTCTCATCTCTTCTATCTAGGAATTACATCTATCTTGACGTTATTTTCCAGGTTAGTGGATAATATTCTGGCTTGGCTCCTCCACCAGTCAATTTCTGGTGAGCCCGGCTACACTGGGGAGGCTTTTTTTTTTTTTCCCCATGTTGCAATAAAAGCACATATTGGGCAAGAAAGATTTATTTCTAAGAAGAAACATATTTCAGTGTATGTTTAAACCATATAACACTCCCAGAACAGAAACAAAAACTATCATGAAATTTTTAATCTTCATCCTTAGAAGTCCATCCTCTTCAGAGCCAGGTAAACAGAGCCTCAAAACCCACCATCATTACCAAAAGTGGGGAGGCATTTCTGAATGACCAAATGACTTTGGACTGGCCTCAGTTAAACCACTTGCCTGTGGGCTTTTGGTCAATGTTAAGAGTCAGATAAGGGAGAATGGATACATTTATACATATTCCAAGTTACTTTGCTGTCCACCTGAAACTATCACAACATTGTTAATTGGCTATACTCTAATATAAAATAAAAAGTTTAAAAAAGAAATGTAATCTGAGCTCCTACAGATTTCTTCTTGGCTGAAAGTGGGCCAGTCATGTCAAATCTTATGTCACTGAAGGGGAGAAGAGAAGTTACCGCCCTTTTTGGAGGAAGTTCTAAAGTAACAATAGTTGTTTCTTAAGTATTTCTGAGAAAGAAGGAAGAAAATATCCCTTAATTTCAGTTTAAGTGCCACTGGGCCAACAGATATAATCTATGAGGGACCAGCATAAAGTATGGTTATACAAGAGAAAATTATAAATTTTTCATGAGCTCTGAAGTTGTTGCAACTTATTTACATAATAGAGTTCTAATGAATTTGAAGGATGGTGAAGATGGTAGTAAAATGATATACTAAGAGCCTTATTACAGAATGTAAGAGTTATAAGTGATTTTATAGACTAATTGTTCGTTCTTAATCATGAGGATGGGGCTTCCTTGGTGGCTCAGTGGTAAAGAGTCTGCTTGTCAATGCAGGAGACACAAGTTTGATCCCTGGGTAGGGAAGATCCCCTGGAGGAAGGCATGGCAACCCACTCCAGTATTCTTGCTAGGAAATTCCCATGGACAGAGGAGTCTGGTGGGCTACAGTCCATGGGGTCGCAAAGAATTAGACACACTGAAGCAACTGAGTACACAGGCAATCATGAATACATGATAAAATTTTCACTGGTCCACAGAAAACTAAGATAGATTTGGATAATTAGTTATCACATTCTTTTACAAAGTAAGACAAATTCAATTTAAAAGGTCCTTCTTTATTCCAAGATTAAATTTTTCCCATTTTTGTAGTATTAATATACTTTCTTTTATGAAAAATGGTTCTATGGATGGTAGTTTTTTTTTAAAAAATGTAGCCTATTTAACGCTGCTTATTATTATTATCCCAATCAGTTAAAAATTTTAAATCAAAATATAACATGCATATATTCCCAATTATTTTTAATAGCTCTGTATTTGTAATAGCTTTCTAGCTTGGCAAAATGAAAAGTTGAGCAACCTGAGATAAATTTCCCTAATTTAAAAAAAAATGAAATTTATGGGTATGATTTATAAAAATTTATGAACCCTGATTGAGTTCAACATCCTATTTGCAAAAAAAAAAAAAAGGAGTCTAGAGAGGTTAAATATTAAAGCATTATACATGCACTGAAGGTCCCGTAGCCAGTCAATAGCCAAGCCAAGACTGGAACCTGGGCTCTTGCCTCCCGAAAGTTCAGAGCTCTTATAGCCTACTGAGCTTCACAGGTGTCCAGGATTAGTACAGAGGGGAGAATTTGACCTAAAGCCAGTGCAGAACTGTGATGAACATGAGTTTTACATGGCCAAGTAGATTACACATTAAGTTGTATTGTGCTTTGCCACAGTTATCTCTTACAATCGTGACAAATAATCTGCCTGGCATGAATTATGCATTTTTGTGTGTGATTTTCACCTGATCAAAACTCAGTAGGCTAACATAAAATTTTGTAAATATACAGAAAGAAATATGCCTTTATTTCATCACCTCGCTCATAAGCTACTTAGCTCATTTTCTTACTTATCAGTCACAAAACAGTAGCTGCCACTATTTTTCCCTTGCAGCTCACAATATGAGTTCCAATGCAATAATTCTGCATCTAGGACAAGATGAGCCAGCTTACTCAAGCCTACCTATTGAGCCATGCCCTTATCAGATAACACATGTTATCAGGCCAAGGTAAATATAAAAAAACCCTGGAGCCAGGAAAACATTCAACTCTGTGATGCCAAAAATTGTAATCAGGGCTGATGAATCAGCTGATGAGGAAAGCATTTGTCTTTCTAGACTTCTGCTCTGCCTTCCCTTCATCCTCTACTTTTGTTTATTTTAGCTTTCTTTGATGATGCTTTTAACATTCAGCTTATCTCTGATTTTAACAAAATCCCAATAAGAATAAGTATCTACTGCTTTGGGGGTAATTACTCCAAGTTAATTTCTATAACCTGCCGCAATTAATAGTACCCCTGCAGGTCATCTTGTTGCCATCCATCTGTCCCCTGGAGCCAGATGGGGGTACACATATGATCTAGTACAAAATTACACTCATCAATCCTGGAGATAACACATGAACCAAGGTTTCTTCTTTCTTTTTTTAAACTGAGATAACTCGCATACCATTTCAAAGTGCACAATTCAGCAATGATTAGTGTATTTACAAGGTTGTGCAACCATCACCACTATCCAATTCCAGAATCTTTCATCCCCAAATAAATCTCATAATCATTATCGCTCCCCATTCTCCTCTGTCCCCAGCCCCTGGGAAACCACTAATCGACTCTCTACGACTCTCTATCTCTATGGACTTGCCTATTGAACAAAGGTACTTTTGATCCCAAATAATAATAATAACCAAAGTGACCTCAATTCAGTTAACCCAGGAGACACACAAACACACAGATACACCCCCCCCCCCCATGATATTCCTGTCTGGCAACACCTCACCTTCCCT